>QANX01005770.1:0-114316 GCA_003254975.1 Ochetophila trinervis
CTTTCAAATTTTAAAAATTATTTTTGACTTTTTAAAAATTAGACGAAGTAGAATCTAAAAATGTTCTTAATACTGTATTTCTCTTTCCCTTATTATTGTTATACATATATAATGTATTTTCATTTTCTAGGAAAGTTCAATGTTTATCATGTACCTATGTAAACAAAGTTCCCGTTCGTACCATAATGTGAATTTTGGGTTACTCCCAAGTCACAGTGTTCTTTATTATTCAGGTAACTTGACCACAAGGCTATGAGATGCGTGTTCTTTATTATTGAGTTATTCATTTAGGGCCCCGCCGCCCCAACCACCCCCCTAAGAACACCTTTCCATTTCCTTGTACTTTTTTTTTTGGGTATAAATGCCAACCACTTGAACCTAGGACCTGAAACACCTTCTAAGTTGCTTGACCACTAGGCTGCAAGACGTGGCCTTGTACTTTTTCCTTTTCTATTTAGTGTTGATGGATTCGTCATGAAGCATGTTAGATGAATCCCTGATATGGGCACCTCCCAAATCCTATTTTAAGGGCACATGAAGGCTTTGAAATATTTTATGAATCCCTTTCTAAAGGAACAAAAAAAACCTAACATAGACATTATTGTTTAGCATGGTTTTTCAAACGTTTGTTTAAAACAGCTTTTAAAGATTTTTGAGATGGTTCCTAAAGCCATATTTATAACTTTTAAAGTTAAAAATCAGTTTCTAAAAAGAAAAATCTTGAGGCTTTAAAAATAACTTAAAATGAAAACCAATGAAAGACAGTTTTTAATAAGCTCACCTAAGAAGCAAAATTAATTCAATAATGTTATATTTATTATAATATTATTTAATTTTATTTATCAAATGCCGAATATTTAATTAATTTTATTTTTTTATTAATTTATCTATTTAAAATTTATTTATTCATATTTAAACGAATATATAATAATATATTAATATGTATCATTCAATAAAACATTTTAATTATTTTAATATCAATAATATTAATAAAATAAAAATTTATTCCAAATAGAATTTTAAAAAGGGTAAAGTGGTCTTTGAGCATGGGTAAGTGTCCCACTCGTGACTTTTGTACGAGGGAGGTGAGCATGCCATAATCAGACAGCAAAGGAAGTGGGGAGTAAGAAACGGAGAATCAGTCTAAAACGATTTGCGTTGATTAAGGGTGATGTGGGCTAAGGAGTAACAAAGGAGTAACAATAACTCAACCGACATTATCACTCATCATAATTAATCAAACATTCCCTTAAACATTTATTATTTAATTTATGTTTTCTCAATCTTAAAGTACCTTAATCATGCCACCAAACTTATTCTTTAATCTACTAAATCAAAGTCCATTATTTTTTTTGAAAGCGAACGTCATATATGGTTAAGCCATTTCGCACGTATATTTTTTCAAGTCGTGGATTTTAATTATATCATCTTCTTTGTCACGTTAAAAAATATTGTAATCCTAAAAAAATATTGTTATGTAACGCTATTTTAATACCGGCTGTATCATGAGTTCATATCTATTACAATGAAATATTTCACTCTTACTCTTTCTTTTTATTATTGTAGATTGTTTTAAAAAAACAAAATCATTTCGTGAAACACTTGATACCCGAACTCAAAATATAACTTTAAAACATGTGACAATAAGGTGCGAATTATTCAAAATTGTTCGTGCTTAAGTAATGATTGATGGGTGATGATTTTCAGCAACTTAGTGGGAAAAAAATATATATCTATTTTGAGAAATAAAGTAAAATATGATTATTGTGCTTCAAATTTCTTTTCCCCCGTCTAAAAGTTCTTTAAACTAGATACTTATCGGGTATCCAGTATCTTATCTCTCTAAAGTATGATATACTTTTACTACATCAACTATGCCAAAAAAATAAATGCTACAAAACCACACTTTACTCGATAGTAAGTAAAAAAGGGTATTAGAAAGGTAATAATATTAATAAGGAAAGTTATACAGTTTTTTTGTTTTTTTGCTAAAAAAAAATTATACAGTTTTCCAAAAATGGCCATTGTCTTTAATAGCAAGAGGATCCATAAGCGCACTTGAGGGTGTAGTGCAGTGGTAAGAGCCAGCCGAGCCTTCACACCTGCGAGTACGAGAGTTGAGGTTCGAGTCTTGGTAGTCCCATTTGGACTTAAGTGCTCCTCTCCGCTGCTACCGCACGAGGGGGAGAGAGATTTTAGCGACACGGGCTCTAATCGCGGACTCCTATCAGGTTAAAAAAAACGCCTTGGTCGGTCCACTCGCTAAATACCTCCTGGGCCTATGACCCCGCTACGGGTAGGTCCTTTATTATTCACCAAAAAAAAAAAAAAAAAGGATCCATAAGCCACTCTCTGACACAAAACAAATTGTGGAAGGTTAAGACCAAAACATATTTGTTTGTTTGTGTGTGTTGGTTTTTTTTGTTTACACACTGTAAGAAGTAACTCGTGAAGTGTGATTCTGAGAGGCCCACAAAAAAGGATTCCCCAAGCTGAAGCTCACTGTCCTAAATTTGCGTTTCACTACTTCTGCAGCAGAGTTCGGACAATTAAATGCATTCACAATTTCACATACCCTCGCCAAATGGACAATTAAATGCATTCACAATTTTACCATTCATATAATATCAGTTTTCAATGCTAGAAACTCTACATTTTTTTGAGACTTTGATATAAACGAGGTTTAATTTTATTTTTGACGGTTAGAATGTGTTGGAGCCCTAGTTTTCTTTTACTCTGTTCGCAGTTTAATTTATCTTTTTGTGTACATTTTTTTGGTGAATAAAAGCTGCATTGAAGCACAAAAGAACCCAAAGAAGAGAATTACAAGATCATCTCTCCCAGAAGATCAGTACAAGCAGAGTTATAACAAGAAGAAGAGAGAGATGAGATACACGGCTCCTCAAGAAAAGGCTCAAGAAAAGGAAGAGCATTGTTCAAAAGGGAAAATTTGGCAATACTATTAGTTAAGCAATTAGAGGACCTGTGATGCCAAGATAGGTTCCAACAAAAACCAGAGAAAAGGAGTTTGATTTTAGTCAAATTGTATCTTGAGTGCCAACCTGCAGGGTCTTCCACCGAGTTAATACTTTGCGTGACTATTTTTGCATATGAGGACCACTCGATTTGGGTCCAGTTCTTCGTGGCAGCAACTTCTGCAGCCTAAAGGATTGCTGTAACTTCCGCATCAAAAACTGAAGTAGCCGAGGTTAGCTTTGAGGCAATCAAAATCAGATTACCCGAATCATTACGAACCACAAAGGCCAGGCATGCCTTTCCATTTTTGAAAGCTGCATAAGTGTTGATTTTAAACCACCCCAAAGGAGGTTTGATCCATCTATTATTTACTGGGACAATAGGGGAGTCAACAGTAGGACTTTCAAGCTCGAGAAATTCATTAACCATGTTTTCCAGAATCCAAATATATCGTGAAATGGAATCACCACCAGCCAAGTTGGAAAAAACTTTGTTATTTCGGAAATTGTAGCAAACATACCAAAGGGAGCTGAGAAAAATAGTAATGAAAAACTTCCTTTTGCCTTTAAAGCAGTTAGTCTCTAAAGGGTTTAAACAAACTTCCACAAGATCACTAATCAAATTAACATTAAGATCATCAAGAACACATCCCCATTTAGAGCCAAATGCAATAGCTCTAACACCATGACATTGTTTGAAAAGGTGGAAGCAGGATTCCTCCTCTGCCCCACAGAGCTCGCAGATTGTGTCTCCCCTTCTCAACCTTGTCATTAAAATATCCTTGGTTGGGAGAACACCGAAGAGAGTCCTCCAAAGAAAAACTTTTAAACGATCATAAAGATTGGACTGCCATAACTTTTGAAAAATGGGGACTTCAACAACTTCCCTGAATTGGAGGCCATAGATGCTTTGAACCGAGAAAATCTCATCTTTGCTTCCTTTCCAAATAAGTTTGTCTTTACAAGTAAAATCTGGCCATTTCAAGTCTCGAATAGCATGGACCGAGTCTTCCTCAAAAAGGTAGTTTAGAAGCTATAAATTCTAGTCATTTGATTCAGCATCTTTAAAATCAAACACCCATCTAAATTTTCCTCGAGAGGCTCCCACTTTAATCTTTGGAACTGCCTCCGGAAAATTTGGAACTCAAGGGTCGATCCAAAGGTTAATTTTCACACCATTGCCAATCAAAAAGCAAGCTCTTTCTCTAATTTATTGTATGGTACTAATAATGCCCTGCCAAATCAATGAAGTTCCATTTTTCATATCATATTCAAAAAAACTCTTTCCTTATAGGTATTTAGCCTGTAGGGTATGCACCCACAAAGTATCATTTTCTCTTCCCATTCGCCATGCTAATTTTGAAAGAAATGCATTGTTCATTGCAGAGAAAGTCCTAAAACCCAAACCACCCTTATTTTTGGGTTTGCAAATCTCTTTCTAGAATTTCAGAGCCAAGTATCTTGAATTTTTTGAGTTGTTAGTCCACTAGAATTTCTTTGTGATTTTGTCCAGCTCCTTGCAAATACCTATAGGAACCTTGAAGGTTGCCATTAAGTAGTTTGGAATAGCTTGAACCACAATTTTAATGAGCGTAGCTTTCCTCGCCTTTGAAAAAAGCTTTCCACTCCAACTTTCAAGCCTTTTCTGCACTCTATCCTTAAGAATACCAAATTCTTTCTTCCAGTTTCTGTTAAGCACAAAAGAATTGCCTAGATAAATTGAGGAGCGGTCCATTTCTTTAATTCTCAAGAGATCAAAATTAGCATTCTTCTCGAATCTGGTTATGTTTTTGGAGAAAAAAATGCTTGATTTATCCTTGTTCAAATCTTGACCAGACTAGCTGCAATACTTCTTAAAGCATTTTTTAAAAGAATAAGCTTCTTTAGCCCCAGCTTGACATGTGACCAGCAAATCATCTGCATACATTAGATGGGAGATTACTGGTGCCCTTCTAGCAACCTTGATTCCATGAAAATTCCCAGCCGCTTCCTCTCTCTCAATAATCTTAGTCAAAGTCTCAGCACAAATGATGAAGAGAAGATGGGAAAGAAGGTCTCCCTGTCGAAGGCCCCTACTAGGTTTGATGTGACCAGTAATGTTTCCGTTGATAAGAAGAAAAGATTCCATTGTGCTAATACAGCTGTAAACGATATGACATAAATTTTCATCAAAACCCATTGCCCGAAGAACTTTTACAAGAAAGCTCCATTCCATTCTATCAAAAGTCTTCTTCATATCAAGTTTCATCACCATTAAACCTTTCTTTCCCTTGTGATTTTTGATTTTATGGACTAGCTCTTGAGCCAAAACCAAATTCTCCGCTATCCACCTCCTTTTGACAAAAACTCATTGACTTGTCCATAAGTTTACCTAACCATTGAGCAATGATCTTTGCAACAACCTTGTAATGGAAATTACAAAGGCTAATCGGGCGGCAATGGCTAAAGTTTGAAGCAATCTCCAATTTTGAAATTAAAGAAATAAGAGTTTTGTTTGCCTTGAAAGGGATCATTTTCCTTCTGAAGCATTCAGTCACAAAATTTATCAATTTATCCTTTACTGTTCTCTAAAACTTCCGGAAGAAAATGCCCAAGAAGCCATCGAGACCCAAGCTTTTTAGAGCATGTAATGCCTAGACAACATCTTTGATTTCCTCTTCGGTGGGAATGCGGCTAAGCTCAATTTTCCTCTTCTGAAACGTTTTTTGTAAAGAGATTATCCAATTCATTTGGAATTTGAGGGCGGCTCGAAGTAAAAAGATTAGAAAACTTTGAAGTAAAGTATTCTATAATTTCTTCTTCTCTCTGTATTAGCCGACTCCCATGATGAATATAGTTTATGCGATTTCTTTGATGTCTGATAATTGTACTTGAGTGGAAGAATTTTGAGTTTCTATTTCCATTTTCAAACCACAACTCTCTTGATTTTTTACGGTTGATAGATTCTTCCCGGGCACGTTGGATGTGGAGCTCTTCGGATATCTGAGCTTGTTTCCCTGGATTATCCCCGGTGTTTTGAAGTAACTCCAAATCCTTTTCTAATTCTTTCCTTTTGATGTAAGCATACCCAAAAACCTTTTCTGTTCCACTTTTTGAGAGCTTTTTGTAGTAGATTTGAAGCTTCTATCAATTCTATGGCAGTGCATTCCCCTATGAGAATCAGAATTTCAAGTATTATAAACCACTGCTTCACAGGAGTTATCAGAAGTTCAAGCTTGAAAGAATCTGAAGGGGCGATGAGTATTAGGTTTCAGAGAGTTTCCAATAGCAAGAAGGATGGGACAGTGATCTGAAATTTCCATGTGCAGATGTTTTAAGGAAACATCAAGGAAAAGCAATCCAACTCACACTAGCCACTACTCGGTCAAGACGCTCTTTGATAGAACTCGTTCCTTCCTGCTTATTATCCCATGTAAATCTTCTACCCTCAAAATCGAGGTCCAAACCTCCCACATTCTCAAAGAAATCCTTCAAAAAAAGTCATTTTTTCCAAATGTCTCTACCTCCTAATTTTTTCCCCGAGAAGATAATTTCATTTAAGTCTCCAATTAGGAGCCATGGCTCTTTGAGATTAGAGACTTTTGTGTTGAAGCTTCTTCTAGAATTCAAGCTTTTTTGTATTGTAGGGAGTCCCATAGCAAGCTAGAAGATTCTAGATTTTTTCACCATTTTCCCCAAAAAAGCTACCACAAATGAGCGTACTAGTTTTAGCTTCAATAGTCAAATTAAAGTCTTCTTTCCATATTAGCGTTAATCCACAAGATTTACCAATAGCTTCAACAATTTCATAGTGGATAAAACCCAGTTTCCGCACAACAGATTTCTTTTTTTTTTTTTACCACATTTTGTTTCCATTAAAAATATGCAGTTTGGCCTATAAGAATAAACCAGATTAGATAAGAAGTTAAAAGTATCAGAGTTGCCCATACCTCTACAATTCCAGGAAATGATTTTCCAATTTGCAGGGGGGGCATGTGAAGGAAAATCTAGCCGACGAGAAGTCGGTCCTCTTGAGCTTTCTCTTGCTTCCAATCTATCCATCTGATTCCATCTTTGGGAACTTCTTCTTGCTTCTTTTTTTCAGGACCAAGGTTTTCTTTGTGGATTCCTGCTTCTCCCATTTTCGTGGTCTCTTTCTGTAAATGGTGTTTCCAAGTAGAGATATTCCAGTTGGGCCTCCAAAAGGGAATCTCATGGAGCATTTGACAAAAGCTCAGTGGTAGAGATTCCTATGACTGAATCTTGAGTTTGGTCAATAAGGTTGTTGCTAACCTTTACTGGGGGGGGAGGGGGGTTTAAAGTGACTAAGTGATATTGGGCTTGATCCCTTGGGGGCATATTCTTAGTAGAAAAATAAGAATGGGCTTGGTTGGCTGAGAGTGATTGAAGAGCAGAATTCTGGGCTTTATCAATTATAAAACATATGTTGGGCCTCTCTTCCAAGTTGTGAAATGCAGCCCGTTTCCTGCTTAAGCCCGATTGAGGAATGAGTGTGTATTTGTCTTCTGGAAGTTTGCAATATGTTAGAGATCCTAGGCCCACATAAGAAAGGAGATCCGGGTCTAAACCGTCCATGCCACGTCTGTCATGATCCTTTTTTAGTGCTATTTCTTTTAGGGTTTCTGCCGCCCAGTTTGCCAGAGAGATTATATTGAGATTTGAGTCTTTTAGTTTCCCCACAACAATTTCTTGTAAGGTCTCCGAATTTCCCAAGGATTGCCTCTTGAGGGTAGTTTTCAGCGATGCTAGTTCATGACACATTTCCAAAGCACTGCCAAATTCCATGGTTGAGCTGTCCTGTCTCCGATTGCATCTCCCGAGGCGTTGACTTCCATCTGTTGCAGATTGGTTCTTTGCCGTTATCCGGTGAAGTTTCCCAACTCTGGCTTCTTGTTTCCTCACTATGATTCTCCTGACGTTTTCTCCATTTAGAGGGGTGTTTATGAAGAGAAAGGTGCTGCCGTTTTCCGCTCTCAGCTAGGGGCCATATAACTTAGCAAAGATCCCATTTTGGGTGGTCACTATGATCGAGTTGTTGAAATCGCATTTTCTGGTGATGTGCATCAGAGATCTGCATTTGTAGCAGAAGTCCGAAAGACGTTCAAGTTTGAACTGTATCCAAATCTCCAAATCTTGTCTGTCCATAAAGAAGTCGGTTGGGAAGGGGTTCTCAACTAAAATATCTACACAAAATCTGAGATACCTCTAGGCCACAACACATTTTCGATTCATAAACTCCTTGTGTATATCCTTGATCTTGTTTCCCATCATGTTTGCTATTTTTTCGTGCATATAGGCCCGTGGAAGACCATGGATTTGAATGAAGAAGCTTGTGGTATCAAAAGAGATTTCATCCAGAGCCTTGTTAGCGGGCCAGTCTTTGAGGATTAGGTGCACCCCATTTAGAGACCAAAGTCTACCTTGGTAAATTGTGTCATTGTCTTCTTTGCAGCCAAAAAGGAATTTGAAAAAATTTTCGTTAATCTTTTCAATCTGAAATATGATTTTTTGTTTCCAGGTTTTGCCGATTATTTCCGTAATTGTGTATTTTCAGAAATTCCTGGAGAATAGAATCTTCCCCAGTAAAACGTTTTGGGACTTGAAAATGAATTCATTTTCATCCGGTTGTAGATTTAGATTCCGTAGTGATTCTTGAAGGAAAGTAACTTTTCATTGCATACTGTCCATATCTAAACTGGACGGAAGAAAAAAAGACCTGGAAAAAGATGGTAGGTGACTCAAAAGCCAATCACCATGGAAAAGTGTAAATTGAACTAGTTTTTGTCTACATTTTAGTTATTATATGTGGTTGTAAGTTCATTTTCCAAGAATTCGCCAAAAAAATTTCATTTTCCAAGATGGGTCACTGAATCTTATAGTAGATACTTAAGAAGTGAAAGTCATTAGGAATTAGGAGGATATAAGTTGTACAATATATATGTATATATATAAGTGTTACAATGACCATGTTTCCAACATAATGGAAAATCATGTTTATTGAATAATAAAAATGTTACTTTAATTAATGATTTAAAATTAAAATTCTAATTGAACGAGTAGTAATCCTTAATAGTTGTTATATCAAAAGGTTCACAACATAAAGTAAAAAATGTGTTTGCACCAATTTCAAATATATATATACACACACAATTAAGCTCGAATCAGAACTTTCATTTCTTTTTGCTATTGTTTCAAAAACTAAAATTTAAAAATATGTTTATGTTTTCTTAAGTCTATATTTGATTCAGTTTGCAAATATACAATTTTAGCATTTCATGAAATTCATATTAAATTATTGATGCAATTTTAAATCTCTCAAATGACTAATAAAAAAAAGTTATCATATTAAAATTATTAGGTCAATTTAATAGGAATCAAACTATTTATAGATATAGAACAATTGAAACTAATTAACCAAAGAAGAGGGTGTAGAAACGTGGATTAAAGATGATGAGCAAGATGATCCATCCTCAATCCAGGTTTTCACAATACAATCATTATAACTTAATACATATTGACAGCAATATGCCAGCTCAGCTCGTACTAATAACAATACTAACCATTAAATCAGCCCAAAGAGGAAGTTTCTCTTTATTTCATTTCCTTTTTAACTTTTCTTAATAAAATAAATAGTTAAAATATTTTAGCTCATCTCAAACTCCTGAACCAGCCTTTTCTTCACTTACCAAAGAAAAATAAATAAAACCTGCCTTTTCCTTATCAGCTTCGAATTTAGGGAAAATTATTTAGTGCAACACTTTTTTCGAGATTTCGGTGGTGAAAACTTTCTACATTAGTCTATAAGTCAACAACATTATTCCATAAATGAGTAATATATAACAGTGGTTCATAACTAAATAACAATTTTACTCACTTACAGATCTATGTTAAAAATCTCGCCCCTAAAATTCAAAAAAAGTGTAGCACTGTAAAAGTCCCTGAATTTGGACTGGCTTCATGACTTAAAAGCAAGCCTCTTAATAGGCAGCAGGCAACCTTTCTTTATTTGGCATTTGGCATTTTCAAATCAACAAGCTCTTTTAACCTACATTTATTTTCATCTGCCATTCAAACAAAATGCAAAGTAATGCTTTTGTTAGCTCTGCTCTGTTAAACAGACTGCCTTGCTACTCTAAAGGGCAATGGAAAAATTTAGTTTTGGGAGCTTCCTATCATGTTCAGATCGTGTAGTACCTCCTTGTCGAGGAGGCAGGGAGAATAGTTAGAATAGTTCCAGACTCCATAGCAGTATTATGAATTAAATCAAAAAAAGGAAACGAGAAGAAAACCAGAAAAGTTTATATAGAAAAGTGCAAGGGAATATGAATAAATTATCAACAACCATAATTTCTTAAGCTACAAGAGGGTACCATAGAAAAGGCTGCTCTTTTCATGTAAAAAAAATACATTACTGACCAGAGAAGAATAGCTTAGTTCTTCTCTTAAATAAAAGAGATCTAGTACAATTTTCCTACACCAGAAAACATCCTACAGAATCCTCCCCAACCCTCTCCAATAATTAGCAAAACACAAAAAGGAAAACAAAAAATAAAGCTTCCACCCCTTACAGTTTTCAGGCTTTCAGCTCAACAAAACAATTGCTCCAAGAATATAACAGCAGGCCAAAATTATGTGAACGTGGTTCAATTTTCTTCATATTATATTCGGAATGGTTGATTTCCAGAACTGTACCTGTCAACCTTTGACTGCTTCAACTTCATTTTCTTCGTTGCAATTTCTTGGAAAGGGTTTTGCCCACCAAAAATATGCTTAGATTGCCTCACCTTCTTTCTCTTTCCCCGGTCATATTCTTCATCCCTGTAAGAGATTAAAATTGCACAATGGATATCAGAAACTATACAGAGTCATGCTACATTTGCCTCCCAATTCAATTCAAACTGTGTTTTTCCGAAACTTCCCAAAAGAAGCTCATTAACAACAAATAAAATTCAAAAACCCTTTCTGCCTAACTTACATTATATACAACTTACATCATAGAACGAAAACATGTTCAATGAATTTTATGGAAAAATATGAAGTTCCTCATAATTGGTCTTCATGGCTAGTAAAGCTGAATTATCGCTGATAAAACTTAAAAAAACAGCAACACTGAGTGTGTCAAATAAAATTTTCTTGATTATTAAGCAAATTGGGTATCAAGATTACTGCAGTTTTACTGTGACAGTGCTGTCATACATGTTTTTTGTCATTTAGAGATCAAGATTGAACATTTCATTTCTTGAGCTTTTACGTCCTTAAAGTAGTAAACTGCACAAAGAGCTCAACCTTACCTATGACCAATTAATTGATCAGGTTTTAAGAAGCCTGTATAGCATAAATCAAGATAATGCACATTCCAACTTACCATTCATCTCCTATGTGACCGATGCTGACACTCTCCATGGCACTAGCTTCAACAGTCTTAGGAGGCAATTCTATCCCATCCCAGCGTGCAACTGCATCCAATATAAGAAGAAAATAAACAAGGAAACCCAAAATTAGGCAAGTACAAACTCAAGGTTTCTCATCCCTTTGCAACTAAGAGCATCTCCAATGGCATGCCTTTTATAGCAATATTACCCATTTAGCTTCTCCTGTGGGGAGTGCCAAAATTTGGTATTAGACCCCATAACCATAAGGGAATTGATTTTTATACCATCTATGGGCCCTAAAAACATAAAGAAATAGATTTTAACACCTTCTGTGGGGCCCCATAACCATAAAGAAATTTGGCATTGCTATTTTTTAGGATTTACCATTGGAGTACTAATGCTAAAATTTGGCATAGGCATTTTGCATTGGAGCTTATGCCAATGCCAAATTTTAGCAATGCCAATGCCAAAATGACATTTACCATTGGAGATACTCTTCAAGTGTCGGTTTGGTATAACTTTTTTCCGGTGCAAAAGCTCTACTTGGAGGCCTTAAGCTCTTTTTGAAAAAACATACGTGTTTGGCTACAATCAATAAACACTTGTAGACCCAAAAGAAAAGATTTTCAAGCTGTTCTCAAAATTTTAAGCTTCTCTAAAAAGCTCTTTTTTCAGCTTATGCCAGAAACCGAAGAACCATTTAATGCAGCTTTTTCACTTGCAACCGAACACTCATTAGTTTTTTAATAAAAGCACTTATTTAAACGATCCATTCTGAAAAGCTCTACAGGCAAACTCTACTTTCATCAGCTATACCAAATGGACACAGGGGTGCTTGGCAAAAGGGAAGACCAATCTTAAAAACAGAACTTTTCCCTTGTGAAATATTGAATTACAAATCCCTGCCCAAAGTCAATTCAGCAATTTATTTCTAGACTTTGGCACCATTTTCTGATTCTGACTAATCTCCATATTGGAAATTTATCATATAGAAAGCTTCTGTGGAAAAACTTTGGGTCAAACAAATATATATGTTATCCTATATGAATTTCCTTTAATTCCCAACCACATCCCCTTACCCTGCAGTAACAAAGGAAACTATAACAACTCCTTAAAAATGTGAAAACAAGGCAACACCAGCCAAATTTTAAAAAAACATTTCCTGACATAAAATGCAGTCAGACTTAGTTGAGGACTCTAACTTGAGGAAATCGTGAGGATGCACATCCCGCAACGTGTATCCTCAAGATTTCCTCAAGTTAGCATCCTCAACTGAGCACGATTATATAAAATGAACACCCAAAACTTTCCCAGGAAACTATGATACACATCCTGCAACGTGTATCCTCAAGATTTCCTCAAGTTAGCATCCTCAACTGAGCACAGTTATATAAAATGAACACCCAAAACTTTCCCAGGAAACTATCTATTTTGATTGAGAATGAGGTAGATTCCTAGACAAAGTGAATGCACAAGGAATAACGAGTGTTACAATGATTAAAAGAAGTAATGCCCAATGGCCAAATAAGAATAATAGATCCAGATAAACTACTTACCAACTGTCTCCTCCATACCTCGGGTAAGAACACCCATCCAACCATTTTGCATTGTCTCTCTATTGCAATCTTGTGAAATACTGTTTTCCTTAGCATTTGACTTGTTCACTGACAAGCTAAAGCAAGAACGATTGTATAGTTGCTTATCACTTGCAAGAACAATATTATTTTGAGCAATTCTTTCTCTATGTTCTCCATCTCCAGCATTTACCAAAGAATCACCCAGAGAATTTCTTTCATCAATCATATCAGCACCATTTGCTTCTTTTATAGAGCGAGATTTAGCTTTTGTTCTACGAGAACAAGGTGAAACCAAAAAAATTGTATGAGTTTTCTCAGATGTAGATGGCCCCAAATCTGATGAGAAGCAACGAGGGTCCATTACGAGTTCCTTTTTGAAATTCTTGATAGCTAAGCTTCTGTGTTTATTCCTTTTGTGTTTCTTCTTTTTCCGTAGGCCCAAAGATGCCCTGAAAAGGATGCTTGAGTGGAAACTTGCAACCTGACTCTTAAAAATCTTCTTCTTCAGTTTTTTGTGGGACTTGCACTCAAAATCTTCCACATGCAAAGCTTCATTTTTCACAACTGATGAGTCCGATGATTTCTCCAACTCATCATGTATCAACTTTTTATTACGGTTACCAGCCTTGTCACCAAATAAATTGCCAACTGCAGGTCCATTGGTAATACTTCCGACCTGAAAAAGAGAAACAAAATGTCAAAATTTGCCCAAGCATATAATTAATAAACCAAAGAAATACTCAAATAGAGAAAAAAGAGTACCTTGTCCTTCTCAGAGTTTGGTTGATCAAGTGGTTTTACAGAGTGAACTTTTTCTGATGTTACACCATTGGACTTTTTGGATGAATCCATGTTAGAGTCCTCAACAATTAAAGCAGGATTATTCTGTCATATGGTTTGAAATTTATAAGTAAAAACCAAGGTATCTATAACAAGGGGCAGTAATGTGCAATGAATTCAGATATCCATTTACCTTCTGAGAGGTCTCAACACTGACATTCTTGGCAGCGTCAAAGTTTTGGGGGACATCAAAACTGGGTGATATGGATACTAAGGTACTAATGTCTTTATTTGAAATTCCCCCGTCATTTGAGTCACTAACATTAGAGCCAGCTTTTACAGTGGCTCCAACTTCAAGATTAGATGTATCAACATTATTGTTGCTTGGAGATGAAGCAGATGGTATCAAGCATTGTCCTAAACTTGGAGGTGGAAAAGAAAGCCTCTCTGATGGGTCCTTTGACACTGATGCCTTTAGAGATGGTTCTGACATTGGACGATTTGATGCTTTGTTTGAAAAATATTCCCTTGGTGGACCAACGTCTAATGAATTTTTTTGTGCTGTAGTAGAAGAGACAGCATTTTTTAATTTTTCATCAACTAAACCATTTCGAACTGGTTTCTCTAAACCCTGGTTATAAGTGGAATAGGTTTTAGTTCCAATCTCATTCACTTTAATATTCTCTTTCTGTGCAATATCAAATGGTTTCCGTGGAACAATATTTTTTCTATCACGCACATAAAACAACATGTAAGCCTTCTGTTCCAGAACTGTCTTCTCACTAACTTGGACAACCTGTTACATCAAAATTGGGTAAGCTCTAATATAAAATATATCATCCACATTGCAAAGAACCAAAATAAAAAGCTTCTCTTTTCTACCTAATATTTGCAATACATAAAAAAACTAACTTCCAGGTTTGAATTGTTAATAAAAAGAGTCAACAGGCTTCAGTGGCAAGGGATAATAGTAAAATAAAAAATAAAAACAAAGTAACTTCTAAAATTTCTAAAGTATTATGGGGCACTTCAAAACCGTAGACTTTTTGAGCAAACTCAATCCGAATTTCACACCAAAACACCAAAAAGTATGTGGATAAACACAGCAACATGAAAGAATCATTTTTAGGAGTGCAACATTATATATGAAACTCAAGAAACACTCCCACCAGCTGCACAACTCTATAATGGGATTATATTTATCTCACGAGCCCACATGCACATCTAAGCAGAAACAGTCTAGGTAATCTTAGTCCATACACATACCCGATTGTCATCAAGGGAATACCACATGCCACTAGATGTACGACAATAGCAATAATAATGACCAGAATGTGTGCTCCAACCATAATGAACTAGGACCCCATAAAGTGTGTATTTCAAATCTCCTTCCTGCCAAGAAAAAGAAAGTTAACAGTATATCAATAGCACAGAAAACTTATGCTGAAACTATTTACAAGCAGTCAAACAACAGGACTTAATACACACACACACACATACATATACACAACTCGTACACCAAAAGTTGGTCAGCAGAGGGCTAGCAATTGAAATGCTTATCAAAGAAATGACAGAAGCATTGAACAAGATTTGTTAGGACCAAATTATTTTATAATAGAAAATGATCTCTAGATTCCCATTCTCTTTTTTTGTTTCTAAATTACTTGCCTGTATAGCAACATGATTTGCTTGAATATTGACTAAACAATATATATATATATATATATATATATATTGTTTCCCCTACTGATTCAACCACATTCCATTTCCAATTCATTCTTGGGCATATACAAATAGGATACACAAATCAATCAGAACATGAACAAAGTTACGAATAAAACTAACACAGAAGATATTCAACAGAAAGCCTTAAAATGCCTAGGTGTAAAATTGTAGCCATCTTTAGAATTTCCATTTATCTTATAAATTTGAGTTGGATAACTTGTAAACACCACCATTAAAAAAGTTGCTTGACTTACATAGGAACCACTAACAAATGGTTTCAAATCGAATGTAGGACCAAACTGGACTTTCTTGTCTATTTTTTGTCCGGGATCATGTGCACGAAATCGCTTCAAGTGGATGGTAAGAACATAAGGTGCCTTGTGAACTGTGAGCTGTTTGAGGGCCTTAACTTTCTGCTTGCATTGTTGGCATTGATATTGCCTTTCTCCTCCATCTAATTGTTCTGCACCGGTGAAGTGCAAAAGTGCCTTTTGCAAGGAATCAGCCTTGGCTATATCAAGGCTTAAATCTAAGAAAGGATCAAATTTATTTGAGCAATACGAGCACTGCAAGCATTTGACCTGAAGAAGTAACATAAAACTGTTATTATATTTGCAAATACTGAAGAACAACTCATACGCTGAAAATTTCAATTTAATATTTCATAACTTCTCCAAACTTGTAAAAAAGAGTTCACACAACCTCCCAAAGTGTAGACAACAATAAACAGAAATATTCACCTATTACAAACTTATAAGTTCTACAAGGATGTACCAAAAGGCTACCTGACTTCTAAGGCGGCCACCAAAGATCTTATGCACCAAACTTTTCTCATAGGCACTAGGTGATTCACTTGGCACTCCTGAAGGTAAGCAGCATTTGTGCATGGATTCCAACAAGTTTACCATGTATTCATGTGCATCTTCCTGTCTAGCATTACGAAAATTTCGAGATATGCCTATTTGGGTGGTCAAGGACTACAAATTTTAAGATATGAAATACACACACACTAAAAAAAATAAATAAAATAAATAAAAAATAAAAACCAATTGCAAAAAGTTATCATGATACAGAGCCGGGGTACATATTCCACAAAAATAAGGTTCGTGAACTACTCAATGAAATTGACCTTCAAAGGAATAATTACTAGAACATGCCCAATACAATAACATAATAAATTTTTCTTTAACCATAAACTATCTGTTACATAGAGTTCTATAACTCACTCCCAAGTAACAATTAAAGGAACTTTCTTAGCCTCATTACAACACATCGCTTGGATGGAAGTTATAAAGAAAAGCAGAAAACAAAGAAAAAGGCTTTGAAGAAATATAAAGAAGACGCCCCTATGACCTAGTCCTGGTACTAATTAACACCAGAACAACCTTATCTACTGTTAAAAAGAAATCATTTACTTCAATCTTTTAAATTTTGAAGTTTAGCTTCAAAACCCAAATGTGAAAATAAATCAGAATAAAATATTAAGGATACACCGCAAGTTTGAGACAAGATCCTTAGGTGCTAAACTTCTCCCAGTTGATTGCAGAGCACGACTAACATGTTTCTGGATGGCACATAAAGCACAAAAACCAGCAATATGGCCTTCACAAATAAATAAGAGAAATTAGAAATTTCAACAATGATGAAGCTCTAATATGGTGCAAGCAACCATGCCCTACTTCATAGAAATTTATTAATATTGAAAATCCATAATTAATAAAAATATTGTCCCTCGGCAAACTGAACTAACAATTAAATTAACAGAATAGATTGATCACCACCTCAATAATACTGTATAAATTCAATAATTAAATCAATACAAGTGTGGTAAATTCTGCATGCAATTAAAGTGTCCATAAATTAATCATATTATTATTTAATGACTGATAGTGGCACTGCACAGTAGGCCCTTTGACACCATGGTATCTGATGTGCTTCACAAGAGGCCTTTGACCTGAAAAGAGATTTAACCAAAGCTTCTGGGGTATCTAACTACCCAAATTTCTATAGGAAGGCCAAGTACCACGAATCAATTATCCTACAACACAATGTCAAAAGCATAGTTTTCCTACTTAGCATAGTTAAAACTACAATATTATGACCTACAGTTTTACACACACTATTTAATCACATTGATTCAATAATGCTTACACCATTATTAAATTGTACCAAACATTTGTCCAACTCCAAACACATTCCATTCAATGTACGCATATGTGCTCAATGTTATCTGCATATATAACTTATATTGTTTGTTGAGAAAGGACGGTAACTGATAAGGGAGAGCCACTCACAAGAATTTTGGTGCTTTCCACTTTGTAAGTATGCTGCTAAAGGCTCAGTGTATGTCAAACACTGCAATACTGAATTGAGGAAACAAGTGTTCCCAAGATTTTCTAAACCTGCACCCTGGAAATATTTTCTCCATCCTCTTAGTTAGGCAAATTTTCTCCAAACTCAAGAAAGTATAACATTCGCATTTCAACATATAAACACTAATAATAATCACCACCACATAACATGACAATAATTTATGAATCAATTAACAGTCTGCAAACTTTGATATATGACAAGAAAAAAATTTAAGAAAAAACCACTAAAACTAAGACCACCATTATACGCAACGCATAACAGCAACAAGAAATTAAAATAATAATAATAAAAGAGAGATATTGCACAGTGCTGGAATTGTATTACAATAAACATCTAGTTTTCTTTGAGGATTCATCATCCCTCTTTAATTTTATGCAATGTGTTTTATTAATAAGTAAAATTTTCAATTTAAAAAAAAAAAAAAAGAAAAAACAAGAAACTTTGAAATAAAAATATAAAATAACCTTAAAAAAAACCTTAATAATCTGAAACACATGAAAAGGTTGACAAAGAAAATATTGTAAATAAGAAACCGAGCATTAAAATTAGGTAAGTGAAAAATTAAAAATTAAAACCACAATAAATTTAGTTAATGAACAAATAAGATATATAAACATCAGAAACACATTAGAACGGAAATAATAATTAAAAAAAAAATCATAGAAGTAAAAGTGTCCGACATGTAAACAAGCTCAAAACTTGAAGAACGCTACCAAAAGAAAGATTTTTTTACATCCATGAGTCGCTCAATGGTTGGAACATGAACATGCTAACCTAACCAAACAATAACAAAGGAAAGTTCGAAAACATTGGAAATAGCACTAAAATAAAAAACAACCACTGCATAACACAAAACCTGCCCAAACTGAAAGAAAGTGCAAATAGAAATCATACTAACTTAAAGCCTCAAAGCTAACTTTGCCCACAGAGAAAAACCAATGAAAACCATTAAATTGAGAAGAGCATGCATAAATTGAATATGATAAAGAAAAGATAAAAAATAAAAAAATAAAAACTGTACAAAACCAAATCACCAAAGACCATAAATCTTCAATAGCACAAGAATGAATGCAAACAGGCCAACGGCCACTTAAACAAAATTAGATAGGGTACGACTGACTTTACTGTTGATCATGGGGGGAAAAAAAAACGACAACTCACAATTCTCCGAAAGGTAATTCCAAAACTGAGCTCCGGATCCAACCCACTTTCCAACATTTCAGACCCATCAGCTTTCTTCCCACCGAAAATCGATTGACCCAGATTAGAACATCTACGGGGATCCGAGCTGCTGGGGTTTAACGTTTCAAGCCGAAAATCACCATCGCCTTTATTGAACGCCCTGAAGGGCTTCCTCGCCTGGTGGAACTCGATTCTCCTCGGCAACAGAGAAGACCCATTTGATGAATCGGGCATGCGATCCGAATATCCATCAGACAGAGTTTTCGTCTCCGCGATGCGTATCAAGCCCTCCGCCATTTTTGAAAGCCTTAAACAACTTGCTTTTCCAGCTTTTTTCCAAAGATAGCGGTGGGCTTTCTCCAACTTTCTCACTCTATAAACGATGGGCTTTCTCTCAATAAAGCTATTCCTTCCTCTTTTGCGTTATGGTTTCAAAGGTTTAGAAGCAGAGCGTCTGAGGCTTCTGCGCAAGAGAACTAGCTGCGAGGAAGCAGTGGCACTATTAAACCCTACGAAGAGACACTGACCAAGATTTTTGGTACAGGTGAGACTAAGGTAGGGCGCGACACACATGATTATTTCCACGTGGATCGATTTTCCTTTGGACAAATAGGAATTAGGAAAGATATTCGATGTGGCTTAAAGGTAGCAATGCTTACCAATCAAAGAGTTCCACGTAAGGAACTATTTTCTTCTTCTTAGATTTTTTTTTTTTAGAAACATTGACCATGATAATTTTTAATTATAAATATTTATTTATATTTTATTTTTAATAATAAAATTTTAATTAAAAATAATATTATAACGGTAAGTACTCGAAATTACTGTTTTTCCTTTAATTCATGTGATGATTGTTAAAAAGTTAATATATAGATGAAGAAAGTGTATAGTCAATAAAAAATATTCAAGTGCATATGTAAAAAGAAATTCAAACTACAAAATAGCATACTGTAAATAATTCTTTTAAGATAAAGCCGTATATAATTTGTGTTAATATCCTTAAAAAAATTAAGTGATTTTTGGACCATATATTTCTATTAAAGATTTTTTATAATATACAAAAATAATTGATGTATATTTTGAAATAATTAAATTAATTTTTTGATTTAAATTTAAATTTTTTTAATTAAATATAATGACTTTCTAAAAAAGACTACCTAATTTTTTTTCCTAAAATAAAATCTGAAAGAACAGAAAGAAACCAAAAAAAAAAACTAACAAGAAACAAAAACTATAAAAACGTATAGTAATATCATCGGATTTTGAAATAACCGAGCAATGGATCTTAGAAGAATTCCATTACGATTTTGATGGGATCTGAATGTCCAGGCAAACGTGGCAGATTTTCTATGGTGAGAAGTAATCCAAAAAAATAGCTGAATGATAGAGTGGGCCCACGGCAATATTGAACGGCCCAGGAAGTAACTAAAATGGATCCAATTTATTTGTGCCTCCATATTTTGCAGGCCTTAAGACGCTTTTTCAATTATTAGCGTGACTAAAATGCTTTAAAAATTGTCATTTATTAGTGTGTACATAGATAAAATCATTTTTTTAATACAAAGACAATTCATTGCTCCAACGAAGCTAATATATTCAATTTAAAATTTAATAGATTTCAACGAAGTTATAAATTTAAAAATTTTTATACATTATTATAGATTTTAATAAATTCGGTATAAAATTCATAAAAATTTAATAAAATATGAAATTTCACTTAAATTTTTTTATTAAATTAAAATCTATTATTTTTTAAAATATTTTAAAATCAATGACTTTTTAAAAGACTTCTACAAAGTCTTAATTGATTACATTTATATTTTAATAGACTTTTATAAAATCTATTAAAATATGATTTGAATACCTCTTGTTTTATATAAACTTATATCACTTTTGAATTGAATACTCCTAAACTTTTAAACTATTTCAAAATCTAATTAATTCTAAATTGAATACACTCATAATATTTAATATATATTATTCTAAACAGTCAAATTATATAGAAATATTTGCAAAAAAAATAAACTTTATATAAATTAATAATTCAAAATGGTTTGACATGAAATTTTTAATATCTTTACATGTCCAAATAAATATTAAATTATTTATTTTATATAATTATGCATATTAAAAATATTTTAGTAACTTTAGTATTTATTTTATTATAAGATATCACATAATTACAATATCTACTAAGTTATACAAAAAATATTACACACAAGGGTTAGTCCGCTTGAGGTGCATTCCATTTATTGTCAGCCAAGATTATACTATAATGGATAGCATTCTAACAATTTTATAGTTAATTTAATTTAAAGTAATTTCTATTATTTTAATTTTACTATGAATAGATTTTATGCTACATATTCGATCCGACTTGGTTGCAACCTAACTTGATTCTTTGTTAATCAGGTTTTACCCTCCTTGCCTTGACTCGATTTAAAAAGGACAAAAAAATGCAACAAATATTAGGCTTTTAAACAAATCTATGATGCAAGGTAAACTTAAACCTAGCCCAACACAAGTACAAAAGTTAAAACTTTAAACCCAACCCAAAACTCATTTAAAGTATTTTATACCTGGCGTTGTCATGTTGGGTACTATTGAAGACTCGATCCGACAAGTATAATTGCTATTTCTAGCCAAAACTAGTTGTTTCATGAACTTTGCAAGCCTCCAATTACTTTTGGTTGCATTAATTTCAAGTATTCGTATGCCTATAATTGTTATTTGGGAAAAAATATGTGGAATTGGCAATTGGCATATAGTTAATATTTCAAGGAGTATAATAACATTGACAATAAACTTAAGAATGTAATTTGCTTCGGTTCAACTCCCGCAAATTTATTCACCCAAAAAAAAAACTCCTACAAATTTTCATTTTTTGGACTAAAATGATAGTATTTCATTTGTTGGACTAATATAATAGCAATTACATATATACATATATATGTATTTGTGAAGTTATATATATATATTTATACATTTACTGAAAAGAGATAACTAAGAAAAGAAAGTAAAAAAATGATATCCAAGCTAGGTTGGCACCCCCAAACCACTAAAATATATTAAAAAGAAATTAAAGAAAGTTATACAAAGAGGGATTAAATCCCATAAAGCTAAACTGGCCTCATTAAAACTCCAAGAAGGAAAAACCTCAAAAGGAAAACCAACATGGAGAAAAAGAGTACAAGGAAAAACAACCCCCAAAACAATAAAGTTACTTAAATCTAAAAATTCTACTTCCCCCCCCAAATCATTAGCATGAGAAAAAATATAGTTAGTTGGAATCCGAAAAGACCAAAAAACCTTAGTCTTCAAACAACAAACTTTGAAAGACAATCCACAACACCATTCCTTTCATGGAAATATATGAGAAATCCGAATATGAATAGAATTATAGGAGATTATACGTGGGGTACCTGAACTATAACGGGTGTTACACTTCGGTACCCGAATTATTTTTTGTTGCAATCAGATACATAAACTCATATTTTTCAATACTGTTAATATTTTTTGTCATTTCCGTCCAATTTTTTCAGTTAAAAGTACATCCAGACTGCGTGGGAAGGAAACCCAGGGGCAATGGACATCATTTTCCAAAAATAAAATGAAAAAAATAAAAGAATTTGTTTTCTTCATTGAATCTGTGTGAGTTTTATCTCAGATCACCTGTGACTTATTGTCACTGTCATAGACCTGACCTTGGCCTTCAGATACCGACACAAACTTTTGGAGATTCAACCTCATGACGCTATCAGCAAACAGACGTGTGTCCTCTTCAGTGTTGCCCTCCAGGACATCCACCATGTACGATTCCAAAACGAAGGTCCAGATCCTTCCGTCGCTCTAGAACTCATGCATCGTAGTGACCGACCAGTAATTCCAAAGTCGGTGCTTTCCCTTGATAATACTAAAACCGGAGATGTGTTGCTCATCGTCGAGCATGTCTAGCCTCTCAATGCTTGTCGCAGCCAGTAAACTGGAACGTCTACAGGAACCTCCCGCAGGCTCGCAAGATGGAGAAGCTCGAGAAGATCGTTTCCAGATTCGTGAAGGAGCCTTTGCAGGCTAATCTCCTGGCCAACATTCACCACATCATGTTCAAGATTGCAAGCCGGTTCGATCTGTTTGAAAGAAATAGCCGACTGCTGGAATAGTGGCTTGGGACATTAAAGATCGGAGTGGAGAAGGAGAAGGAGAGGGTTGGGTGGAGGAGGTCGTGAGGAGAGCGGAGGAGGAGGACATGAATAAGCCAGTAGTGTAAAACCTTTCTCGCTTCGTCGTAGCTGTATGAGCAACTCTGACACCGTGGAGGCAAAACGTCACAGATTTTTCTTCTTCAATGCTCGGCGACAAAAGTATGGCATGAAACTTGTAGATGGCCAGGACCAGCAGGTTCACGAGCCCACACCCACATGGACAGCAGCAGCATAGTGCTACCCATGACGCTGTGGTGCCGCCAGGGTTCTCGGCGAATCGGGAGTTGCTGGAAGATGCTTGACTGTTCTTGTTCAATAGGGGTTGTCGGCGGTTCGACGATTATGGCTAGAAGGTTTTTCTAATCTCTAGATTTTCACTCTAATTGGCAGAGAAGAGAAGAAATGGGAAGAACAAGGAGAGGAAAAGATATCAATGCTCCTGGGTTTCCTCCCCAAGGGGTTTGCACATGATTTTAACGGACAAAATTTGACGGAAATGACGAAAATTATTAATGTTGTTGAATATTGTGAGTTTAGGTATCTATTTGCAATGAAAAATAGTTCGGGTAACTAAGTGTAACACCCGATATAATTCAGATACCCCAGATGTAATTTACCCATAGAATTATTAAACTTTAAACAATTAGATCAATTCGACAAAATGGACAAAAAAACGTTAAGAGAACGCTTCTATAATTCATTAACCATAAAAGTCGATTCACTCTCAATCCTAATAAAATTTCAACCAAAAGAAACAGCATATTTCATAGCCTGGATAACAACAAAAAGGTTTGCTTCAAACACAAAAGCTAAAGGAATAAAGGATCAAAAACAGCTTTTCACAAGACCTCTAAAAGTAAGAATCACACCATAATATCCAGCGTAACCAGGACACCCCATAGCCGCACAATCAAGTAACATGAATAATGTTCAGAGCCTTCGAAGGACAAGGTGAAACCTCCAAAATTTTTAAGAACAACAAGATCAAAAACAACATTAAACATCTTTCCATGCAGTAAACCCATTGGCTTTTCTCACAACCATGCGAATAAAAACCCAAGCCTTAGCAAAAGGAATTAAAAACCATCAAAACGAGACTTATTCTGAGCATACCAATTGGCTGAAAATCCCAACACCACAACTGACTTTATAAATTGTGCAACTGAGGACTAAACTTTGCATCAAAACAATGTAAAACAAAATGCTAAATTGAACCCACCAAATGAAGTCAAACTAAAAAAAGATGTTTAAAAAAGTTCAAACAACTTTTGCATACGAACAAGCCAAGAACGGATGAGAAATATTTTCTGAAGCCCTATTACACAACAAACTTTGAGAACACAACAAAAACCCAATACAAACAAACTTGTCATCAATTGGAACACCTACCACTTAAAATATGCCAACACAAAATAGAACGCGAAGGAGGAAGAAATGATTTCCAAACAAATTGCACCCAACAAGAAACCTCATCCAAAACACCCAAAAAGTGGACATAAAAATCTTTACAAGTTAGCTTGCCTGATGAAATTGGAGTCCTCACCAATTTATTAGGTAATGAAGAAAAAACCACCAAACTCAATAACTTATAAACTTTAGGGACCCATTGATAACAAAAGAAGAATTTGCAAAATACCATATGTAGCACAGAAAAAAGAGATAATAGCTTCCAAATTAACCCCAAAATCCAACCTCAGCAAAAGCATTACAAGCAAACTCCTCGCCCAATTATGTTTCCAAAATAGAAGCTTAGATTCCTTGTTAATGAACCATCTACAGTCCCTCATAATAGACAAATAAGAAACACGCAAAGAAGTCCAAATTGAGGAGCCCATATAACTTCTGCTACCAAACTGCAAAAGAAAAAAGGAAACTCCGATGAAAAAAATTAAAGACCATAGAGTCCTTGGTCAGAAACCTCCACATAAAGTTAACAAGAAGCACATAATTAAACATGCATAATTTATTAAGGCCCAAACCACCCCACTTGACTGTAGAGTAACAAAAATTTCATGTAACAATACTCAAATTTTGATCATTCACTAAGCTCGACCAAACAAAATTCCACATAGCAGAAGTAAGTACCTTAAGAATGGAATAGGGCCACTTATACGCCATAAGACATGAACAAAAATAGAAGTAGTAACATAATTTACAAACACAACTATCTAGATAAAGAAAGAGAAAGACCCTTCCAAGTTGAAAAAAATCATAAAATTATGTCTGCAATAGGTCTAAAATAAATAGCTTTAGGCTTTCCATAAAACAAAGAAGATCTTAAATTAACAAAATGCAAAAAGCCCATAACCTTCATAATGCCTTGTTAAATAACCAAAGTAAAACATTTGCTAAAAAAAAGATAAAAGACTAACTCCAATTAACATATTGACTTGAAACCTGAGCATAATGATAAAAAAAACCTCATGAATCTTCAACACATTCTTGAACCATTATAAAACATAAGAAGATGATCAAAATATATAAGATGTCATGGAACAGTTAACCCTATTGTAGCGTAAAGTACCTTAAGGTGGCTAAATCCATATACTGAATAATCAATCTACTAAACCAAAAAGAAAAGGCAACAAAGGATCACCTTGACACACACATTGCGAGCAAGAATAATAACCCTCGAGCTTACCATTAATCAACTCAGAATATGAGTTGACTTAAAAATATGAAAAATCTAATGACAAAAAGTCTCTGAAAATTGAAAAAGATGGACTTTTAAAATAAAAGATAGTTAATAGAGTCAAAAGCCTTTCAAATATCAATTCTCATAGTAAGACTACCCCAAAATACTCTTTATTAAGGAGATTTTCACATTCTGAAACTGTAATAATACAGTTTAAATAGTCTCCCTAAGTAAAATCTAATTGACTCTCCGAAATAATGCAACTCGCCACTTTAGCAAGTTGATTGATTAAAAGCTTAGTAATAACTTTAAACAAAACATTACCAAGAGAAATACGCCTAAACTGATCCATAATATTAGCAACATGCACTTTATGATCTAAAACAATAAAGTAGAATTCAAACCTGGAGATATATACCTTAAGCGGAAAGACAATCTAACAGATTCTACCACATCATCCTTGATAAAATCCCAACAAGCTTGGAAAAAACAAACTAGGAAATCTGTCAGGGCCCGGCGCTCTACTGTTATCCATATCAAAAACCACCTCATTAACTTACTCATTAGAAGGAATCTAGAGTAAATACATTACTTAAAATCAAATGGGTATAGATCTTTTATTAACCAACTATAGTACAACCAAGTTAGTATACCCATACTAACTTGAGTACAAGCTTCAATTGAACCTTAATTTCTCTACCTTCACCAAACCTTATTGGTTTCAAATACCACTTTTAAGCAATATGAGCATATTATTTTAAACCAAGAAAATCACAACTTAATCTAAGAAAATCTCAAACCGGTACTAACAACAATACCCAACTAATTCTAATTTTATCTACTTCATCCACTTATACAAAATAATATCAACACCCAAAATACATCCAATATAATCATACTTCTAAGCTCCCATATACACAGCAATACCATAAAATTTCCCTTAAATCACAAATCGAAGTAGACACACATATTCTTAAAAAAAAAATTCCTTATGTACTATTAAACACAAACTCAAACTCCATTTTTACACTAAAATTTCGGCATCAACTACTACAAACAACAAAGTCTCATTATATACCAATTACAAATAATTCCTCTTAAATCACCACTTCAAACATCAAAGAAATTGTAACAAATCAACCCAAAAACATTGGTCTAGGCCACGATTTATCCATAAACATTCCACCATAATTTTATCTTTCACAACCAACAACTTAACCACATAAAAATCATTAGAACCAAAATTTTCAATACCAAAAATAAGTCCTAAAACATTTTTATAGCGGTTCCAACACATCTAATCACTAAAAATATCACATATTTCCAACTCTAAAAATTAATCTATATGCATAGAGGTTTTGGAGTGTCACAAATCTTATCCTTTAAGAAAATTTCATCCCCGAAATTTAGATAAAGAAATTACCTAAAAAGATGGGATATTTAGTTCTCATTTGATCTTCTCTTTCCTAGGTAGCTTCTTTTGTTGCATGGTTCTTCCATAAGACCTTCAATCAAATAAACATTTCCTTTACCAAAATTTATAGTGCCAATCAAGTTCTGAATTAATCCAAGTCCAAAGATTTTTCTTTCACCAACTTTGTCCAACAAATAGGTGTTCTACAATTTTTTTTCCATAAAGTTATTTGAAAAGAGACATTTAAATACTTGAATGATAACTATTATTGTAAGTAAACTGTACATAGGACATATGTTCATCCGAACTTCCTTAAAATTCCATAACACATGCTTTTAGCAAATCCTCTAAGGTTTTTATCGTACTTTCTGCCTAACCATCATTTTGAGGATGAAATGAAGTACTAAAATTTAACTTGGTTCTTAATGCTGATTGCAAACTAGGCCAAAAATTTAATGTGAAACATGGATCACTATCGGAAACAATTGACACCGGTTCTCCATGCCAATTGATAATTGAATCTACATAGATCTTAGCCAATTTTTCCAAAGAAAAAATGGTCTTAACTAGTAAGAAATGTGCAGAATTGGTTAACACTGTCCAATATTACCCAATTGCATAATGACCTTTTTGAGTTCGCAGTAAACTAACCACAAAATCCATAGCTACAAGTTCCCATTTCCATTCAGGTACATGCAACGGTTGAAGTAACCCTGGTGGTTCCAAGTGATCCATTTTAACTTGTTGGCATGTTAGACATTTCAAGACAAACCTTGTTGTTTAGTTTTTCATTTGAAACCATCGATAGGGTTCCTTTAATATACAATACATCTTCATACTTCTATGATGCATTGAAGAAGTTTAATTATGCCTTCTTCCAAGATTCTCCTCTTTAACTCCATATCATTTGGCACACATAACCTTGCATTCACCATTAAACATCCATAAATTCTAATGGAAAAGTCATTTCTTAAACCATCTATCACTCTTTAAGCTATACAATATGGGATGGAAGAATCACCCTAATTTTTCATGGAGCAACAATGGGAACAATCAATGAAGCCAACCAAAGCAAGGAAGTGGATTTCAAAGCCAAAATCACCAAGGAGGTTGGGAATACCAACTTCAAAAGCCACTATTTTCTAACCCTTCTACTTTTAATTCTAAAATTCCTATTCAAATAATGGTTTAGAAAAAAATAATGTTTAGAATTGAGAATGAATTGGCTAACTTGTTGAATGTCCAAAATTGTAGAACAAATAGAGGATTCATTGGCTAACTTTGCCAAGTCAAGCAAAAACCAATCCTTATAAAAAGGAGGAGTTGAAAACCAACCACCTTATCCAAACCCATGCATGATGAGAAGGGAAAAAAAAATGATAGTGACCATGAAGCTAAGGAAGCTTTAGAGCCATGTGGAAGCAATAAAAAGAAAGAGGGAATACATACCTTCTCATTTGAGAGATGAGTTAGAAAAGATAAAAGCTCAATTTCTTATGTAGCACCTTAGAAAAATAAACAAGGATAGAGAGAACTTTTTATTCCTTACAAACTTAAAGGTTTTGATATTTCTAGTGCTCTATGAGATTTAGGTGCTTTTATTAACCTACTCTCTTATTTTTTGTGCAAGAAATTAGGAATTCTTGAAGAGCATATGACGCCAACAAGCATGGATATACACTTGGCCTACCACACCACCATCCGACCTATAGGAATCATTGAAAGTCTCTTGCTAGAAGTGGGCATGTTCTCCTATGGCATGAATTTTGTTGTGATAGACAACAAGGAAAAGAAATGCACAATCATTTTCAAGGGACATTTTCTTGCCCAAAGTAGATGGTAATTGACATTACTAAGGGAAATCTCACTTTGAGAAGTGAGTTGGGCAAGAAAAATAAAGTTTTCTACATGTACAAAGGCAAGCCCAAGGACATGGTAGGTGCAAATGTAGGGAGTTAAGCTAAGATTTATGAAGAGGTCATGGTTTCCATGCTAGGAAGTGGAAAGAATCCATTCGAAGAATCACATAATAGGGAGGCCGAAAAGAGGAAAAAGAAAGAAATAGTCAAAATCGAGCCTATCCTTATTAATTTGGAGGATTCTGAGAGCACCAAAGATGAAGAGGCCAAGCTACATATAGAGGAAAAAATTGATAGATTCCATAAAAAGGAAAGCCAAGATGTAATTGATCACATGCACATGAAAAAATAATTGGAAAAGAAGGAGAATGTCAAGCAAGGCAAAGTAAGAATACAATAATGAAGCTTCCAAGGAAATATATAGATCAAGGGCATTTTGTACTAATTGTAGAATTGAAGATGTTTATTTAAAGATGTATTATGTGATAGTGGAGACTCTATTTGTATTTTTCTTGTTTTTTGAAGCTTATGTTGAAAGAAATGAAAAAATTGGAGCCATATGACAAAAACATTACACATGAGGACAACATATCAATATCAACTTTAGAAAAGCTCAAGGACTTAATTGTGAGAGTGGATAAACTTCAATTCCCAATGTATTGTGTGGTGATGAAATGTGGAATGTATGATGATGAGTTATTCATTCTCGAAAGATCTTTCATAATTACTAGCAATGCAAACATGGATATGTGAAGGAGAATTAACACCATCACCAATGGAAGTGAGATCTTACACTTCAAAATATATCTCGAGACATTAAAGAAAGAAATTGAAGATAACACCTTAGCTAATGAGTAGGATTAGCCTGACTAGAAATATAAGAAATTACAATTTTTTCCCTTCACTATGTAAAATGACCACCTTTGTTTGTGTTGAATTTGCAATAATTCTTCTTTTCACCAACAAAAATAGAAAATAATAGAGACTAATGAATTTCTTAACAAAATAAGCACAACTTAGCAAATATTAAGCTAAAAAAATAACCTAAAATGAAGCAATTTTTAAGCTTATCACGTACAAACGAAAAACTAGCATGACATATGTGTTGCATGCAGAAGCATTTTTCTTTTAAGATACTAGAATGGGCATAAAACTAAGTTATTCCTTCAACAAAAGTTTAAATAAAACAAAATTTAAGAAAAATATGACTCTTTTGAGTCAAACCTCTTAGTGATAGCATTTTCTGAGGTTCGTCATTGCATTCCTTTTGGTAGGTCCTAGTCAAACAATTTATATGATTTTCTAAGGTCCTTCTCAATTTGGGCCTAGCTTCCTTATGTTCGGCTTTTGTGTATTCTGGAACACTTTCCTTAGCACTAGTTCTCCTTTCATGATTTCCAATGTCAGACTTTTGCATTGTAGAACTTTGTTGCCTGCTTATGGTTGTGTGCCATCCAAACTAGAGCTCGCTCCTTTTTCCTTTATAGTAAGTCCAACTCCAATTTCACGAAACTTTGATTTTCTAGTTCAATCATCTTTTTTGTGCGCATAGTGGTGACAAAATTTTTTATGAGTATTACTGCCTTGACTCCATATGACAAGAAAAAGGTTTCTCTCCGATGGGCATCCTTATAAAAGCTTGGTAGGACCAGAACACTCTAGGAATTTCATTTCACCAGCTCCATTTCAAGGCTTCCAATCTTTCTTTGTGGGACTTGAGAATCTGTTAATTTGATGCTTCTGCTTTTCTGTTTCCTTTGGGATGAGAGTATTTGGCAAGCCGAACTGACATATGATGCTCTTCCATAAAAATCTCTCCACATCTAAATCTTTTATAAGCATTTAAAATTGTGCTTCAATCCACTTAGAGAAGTAATTCGTTGCAACCCATAGATATTTCTTTCAATTTTTTTATTTGGGAAATATCCAACAATGTCCATTCCCCACAGCATGAATGACCAAGGGATCACTTGTGAATTAAGCTATTTGGGTGCTTGGTGAACAAAGTCTGCAAATCTCTAGCACTTGTTGCAGTTGCTGACCTAATGCTTTACTTCCTCTCTCATTTTTGGCCAGTAGTATTCATGTGTCAAGGCTCATCTCCAAGAATGGTTTCTACATTGTCCTTCATAAAGTTCGACAAGCCGACAATGACTAACTTAGCTTCTTAAAGACCCTAGTATATGACGAGCAGTTATTCTCGAATAAGGTATATTTGGTAGACTGGATTCTCATCTTTCTAGCCTCCAATATATTCTCTGGTAGTTGGCCATCTTTTGAGTAGTTAAAAATTGGCTTGGCCCAAGATTCTTCAACTCCAACACCCATAATTTCTTGCTCTAGGTGAGACATGGATGGCTTGACTTTATATCCTAGTCCTTGATAATCATATGTCCATGGCTGAACTGAGGTTGGCCAAGGCATCAACATGTGTATTGTTTTCTCTTCTTAGCTACATTAACTTAAATTCTTTGAATTTTACAATCTCTTTCCTTACCATTTCTAGGTAAAACACTATTATGGCTTTTTGGCTTCACACTCATTGTTGGTCTGTTTCACCACTAGTTGTCAATCACTATGAATTTCTACACTTTTGGCCCACAAGTTTTTTGCCAACCTGATTCCCTCTAAGTGTACTTTGTACTTTGCCACGATGTTTGTAGTCTTAAAACCAAGTATAAAGGATTGTTCAAAGACTTTCGCTTTTATGGATGCCAAAACGGCTCCAATCCTTGATCCTTTCGAATTGGATGACCTATCAATTACCACCTGCCAAGGTGGTAGAATCAGAGTCTCCATTTGGTCTTGATTCATATGTTCAATGTTGGTTCAGTCATTCTTTGTTGATGGAGCCGTAAATTCCAAAATAAAATATGCTAGAAATTACTTATTCATAGCTGTTTTAAGTTGATATTATATGTCAAAACACACTAAATTGTAGGACCACCTCATCATCCGACTTGTGGGTTCAGGCCCATACTTTGCTTTCAACATATATCAAGTTAAGAAAAGCATGACATAACTCTAGAAATACGGTTAAGTGTTACTACTACCTCGAAGAGTGCCAAGGAGCTCTAGCTTAGTGTACATTGTATATGCCTCAAGCATGTTTGGCTTACATACTATATCAGGAGATATTGTCTTCCTTTTTCTCTTGTAAGAACTACGTTGATGGCATGATCCGAGATGGAGAGGTATAAAAATAAGTATTCACCATCTATTAGTTTTTGCAGAATTGGTGGCGTCACTAGGTATTTTTTTTAATTACTTAAATGCTTTTTCACATTCTTGTGTCCATTTAGAATCTTTTTCCTTTCTCTTGAGAGTTAGAAAGAAAATCTATGTCTTGTAGGATGATCGAAAGATGAACTTGCTTAATGCAACCATTCATTTGGTTAAGCTCTAAACATCATTTCTGCTACTCAAAGACGATATTTTAAGGATCGCCTTGATTTGATTCAGGTTTGACCTGATTCCCCTCATTGTCATCAAATGTTATGAGAGAATATCTGAGTGATAGTCCAACCATTTAGCCAGATTAAGCTTCATATTGTAATAGCGAAGGATTCTAAATGTTTCATCCAATTATGTTATGTGCTCATTGGCCCATATATTCCAACATGTCATCAATGTAAACCTCCATTATGCCTCCAATTTGTTCCCTGAACATTTTTTTTACTAATCTTTAGTATACAACTCTAGCATTCTTTAACTTGATTTTCATCACTTTATAGTTGTAGGTTCCCTGCTCGGTTATGAATGTTGTCTTTCCTCGACCCAAATTAAACATTTTGATATGTTATAACCAAAGAATGCTTCCATAAATCTTAGTAATTCATGTCAGCGGTGGCGTATACTAGAAGTGGGAAAAACCAGTCGAATCGAACTAATCCCGTCTGGTTTGGTCCCGTTACATAGAAGTGTCCAGTCCAGTTCGATCATGAAAATGTAAAAACTGACTAAATGGTTTGGTGACTAGTTTTTAAAGATTATTTCACTGAACCGGACCAGATTAATTCAGCACCTATCATATTTTGACACCTCACCATCCAAAATCCTTTACCCATTCCTTCCTATGTGATTTTGGCCCTAATCATTTACCCTCTCTCTCTCTCAGTATCAGCTGATCTCGCACTCACTCTCTTTGCAATGAACTGCTGAGCTGCACAACCGATGAGGCAGTGATGGGTCTCTATCTCTCGGCGATGACCTATCTCTCTCAGCAGAGGGCCTCTCTCTTTTTCTCTGTGGCAAGTTGGCAAGGTGACAAGTTTATTTGTTTGATTGATGTTTGATTTTTGGTTTCTTGGAACTTTGGTGTATTGTTGCCATTTTTCCTTTTTTTCCTTTTTATACAATCTCGGCTAGAAAATCAATGAAAACCGATGCCGACTGACCATTATCGGTGCGGTTTTGTGTCGGTTATATAGGGTGCTCGGTCAATGGCCGATTTTTGATTTTATCTTAACCGACGATATCGAACTGGTCAAAACTGACCGTGCCCACCCCTAGCATCTACTAGCACTTCAATCATGGAAAAACAGAAGCTATCCTTAGACAAACTGTGTTTAGGTCAGTGAAGTCAATGTATAATCTCCATTTCCCATTCTTTTTCTTCATTACAACCACATTTACAAGCTAGTCGGGGTAATCTACCTCCTTAATCATGTTCGCCTTTGGATATTTTCAACCTTTTCATTGAAAATTTTGTTTCATTATGGTGCAAATTTCTTATTTTCTTGTGTACAAAAGAAAAGTTTGAGATTATCCATTTTTGCCATGTCTTTCATGCTCCAAGTGAAGCAGTCCTAATACTTGTTAAGAACAAGACTAACATTTCTCTTAATTAGGATGTTAACTTCATGTCTATGTGTGACGACCTGGATCTAAAAAAAAAAGTAAGTGTGGGCGGGTGCAAGGGCACTAGCAGGCTACCTTACTGGCATAGCCAGAGTAAGTGTGGGCGGGTGCGAGGCACTGGCAGGCTACCTTACTGGCAGAGATCGATGTCCAATCCCACATTGCCCGGGTGTGGAAGGGGGTCATGTGGTAATGGTTCAAATGTAAAGTGAGCACTCTCTTAACAACCAAGGCCTTTTCAGAGCGTTTGGCTTCAGAGTTAGAAGAACTCTGGGGTTAAGCGTGCTTCAGTGGGAGCATTCCTAGGATGGGTGACCCTCTGGGAAGTCTGACCAAAAACTCCATACCTTTTGAAGTGCGGTGGCTAAATTGGAGACAATATTGGTTGGAGAGAGAGTGTTGTATTACAAATGGTATCAGACCCTGTACCCGGCCGGAAATGTGCCAGCGAGGACGCCCTAGGATGGGTGACCCCCTGGGATGTCTGACCAAAAACTCCATACCGTCTGAAGTGCGGTGGCTAAATTGGAGACAATATTGGTTGGAGAGAGTGTGTTGTATTACAAATGGTATCAGAGCCTGTACCCGGCCGGAAATGTGCCAGAGAGGACGCCCTAGGATGGGTGACCCCCTGGGAAGTCTGACCAAAAACTCCATACCGTCTGAAGTGCGGTGGCTAAATTGGAGACAATATTGGTTGGAGAGAGAGTGTTGTGTTACAAATGGTATCAGAGCCTGTACCCGGCCGGAAATGTGCCAGCGAGGACGCTGGGCCCCAAAGGGGGGTGGATTGTGACGACCTGGATCTAAAAAAAAGAGTAAGTGTGGGCGGGTGCAAGGGCACTGGCAGGCTACCTTACTGACATAGCCAGAGTAAGTGTGGGCGGGTGCGAGGCACTGGCAGGCTACCTTACTGGCAGAGATCGGTGTCCAATCCCACATTGCCTGGGTGTGGAAGGGGGTCATGTGGTAATGGTTCAAATGTAAAGTGAGCACTCTCTTAACAACCAAGGCCTTTTCAGAGCGTTTGGCTTCAAAGTTTGAAGAACTCTGGGATTAAGCGTGCTTCAGTGGGAGCATTCCTAGGATGGGTGACCCCCTGGGAAGTCTGACCAAAAACTCCATACCGTCTGAAGTGCGGTGGCTAAATTGGAGACAATATTGGTTGGGGAGAGAGTGTGGTATTACAAATGGTATCAGAGCGTGTACCCGGCCGGAAATGTGCCAGCGAGGATGCTGGGCCCCAAACGGGGGTGGATTGTGACGACCTGGATCTAAAAAAAAGAGTAAGTGTGGGCGGGTGCAAGGGCACTGACAGGCTACCTTACTGACATAGCCAGAGTAAGTGTGGGCGGGTACAAGGCACTGGCAGGCTACCTTACTGGCAAAGATCGGTGTCCAATCCCACATTGCCCGGGTGTGGAAGGGGTCATGTGGTAATGGTTCAAATGTAAAGTGAGCACTCTTTTAACAACCAATGCCTTTTCAGAGCGTTTGGCTTCAGAGTTGGAAGAACTCTGGGGTTAAGCGTGCTTCAGTGGGAGCATTCCTAGGATGGGTGACCCCCTGGGAAGTCTGACCAAAAACTCCATACCGTCTGAAGTGCGGTGGCTAAATTGGAGACAATATTGGTTGGAGAGAGAGTGTGGTATTACAAATGGTATCAGAGCCTGTACCCGGCCAGAAATGTGCCAGCGAGGACGCTGGGCCCCAAAGGGGGGTGGATTGTGACGACCTGGATCTAAAAAAGAGAGTAAGTGTGGGCGGGTGAAAGGGCACTGGCAGGCTACCTTACTGGCAAAGATCGGTGTCCAATCCCACATTGCCCGGGTGTGGAAGGGGGTCATGTGGTAATGGTTCAAATGTAAAGTGAGCACTCTTTTAACAACCAATGCCTTTTCAGAGCGTTTGGCTTCAGAGTTGGAAGAACTCTGGGTTAAGCGTGCTTCAGTGGGAGCATTCCTAGGATGGGTGACCCCCTGGGAAGTCTGACCAAAAACTCCATACCGTCTGAAGTGCGGTGGCTAAATTGGAGACAATATTGGTTGGAGAGAGAGTGTGGTGTTACAAAACTCACTCGCCGGAAAAGGAGGAGATCGGCAGCGGCGCGTGGAGGAAGACGGCGGCAGCTTTGGGCGGCGCGTGCGGCGGTCGTCGGAGCTCAGGAAACTACAGATCTGGTCGCCGGCGTGCTCTGAAGCTCGTGGTGGTGGCTGTGTCGTCCCACTCGCCGGCGATCGGAGTAGATCTAGGTGGAAAGGTGGTTGTCGCGGGTGGTTTTTCCGAGACTTCGCGGCCATTTTCCGACGTGATACGGAAGTCCCCGGTGTCAATCTTGGTACCAAAATGTAGATCGTCGCACCAGCTTTCCAACTGTACCAAGCACGCTCTCTAACTCCACAGGAACAGTGAGATATGGCCCACTAAAGGTGGTGTTGCAACAGTGCACGGTTGCACGGATTGCACGAGCCCTCGGTCTCGCTGAAATTTCTGGCGATCTGGGTAAATTCACGGTGAACCACCGGTACGAGGAGGTTGCCGGCTTCGATTTATGGGTGGTGGTCGGCCAACTCCGGCCACGGTGCGGCGGCTGTTGGCGTGGGAATGAGGGGTGCGGTGAAGGGAAAAGTCGGGTGAGGTCTGGAAAATTCCAGACTTGGCCAAAATTTAAAGATGAAGACAGGGGCATTTTCGTCTTTTCTCACACTTAAATATCAGTTTTGCCAAATTACCAAATTGCCCTTCACACTAAAATGACCATAACTTCCTGGTCTTAACTCCGAATCAAGCGTACTACTAGTCTACGGACTCGTATCAACAAGCTCTACGTAACGGTACCAAAGTCAAAACGGAAATATAACCACATAAAAAGTCAACCCTGGGGCCCACTTAAGGTCAAACTGGTCAAACTTGAAATTTATTTTTTTTTACTATTTTTCTCAAAACGGGATGTTACACTATGTACACCATTTTTTCAGTATCGTTTGAATCCATTGGTATGGCTTCTAGCATCTCCACTTGGTCCTTTTCTTTTTTGATCCAACCTACTAGTTGATGTAACTGCTATTTGGGGGCTTGACCTTCCTTCTTTTTAAAAAGTGTGTTCTCGTATTATGTCATTGACTTTTCAGCAGCTCAAAATTTTTATCATTTTTGGTGGCAAGTCGAGGAGATTGCGCTCATCCCATGAATCCATTTCCTCCCCAGTATTTTGTTATACGCTGAGGTTGTGTCAATGATCATGAACTCGACTCGTTGGGTTTCATCATTCTCGATGACTGGTAGTTTAATATGTCTAGCACTATAGTGGGTTGACCTTTAACTCCTACCAGATTTGGTATAAAAATCTTTCATTCTTTCTTTCTCAAATTTAATCTAGGCTAGAGCATGGGAACATATCACATCCGCCAAACTGCCAATATTGATCAAGACCTTTTCACTACAAAAAAAATGGGGGTTTTGTGACGGAAATCCTTGTGACGGTAACTAATCCGTCACATAAAGGTGTTTATAGTGTCAGACTTATCAACATCCGTCACAATTTTTAATTTATTTTTGACAGGACCCGACTCGCTTGGATCCTGCCTGCGTGACTTAATGTTGCCACTAAGCCACAAGCAGTCGTGAAAGTCCGCTAAACCATTTTTCAAAAGGGGTAACAACCAACAGACCAAAAGGTTTTCTCTACTGCCGGAAATTCTATTAAAATCTCGGCAGCATTTCGACTGTTTTCTAATACTCCCCAAAAGCAAAACTACAAACCTGCAAGGAAAACCAGTCCTAAACCATATTTATTCTACCAGCACGCAAATCCCACACGAATAACCACATATCAGTAATTAATTTAACACTCGCAATACAATATATCTGTTATATTTTTCCCGTAGCTGGACTCAGTATGAAAACTGAGCTGCCTACATACCCTTACTCAAAGGGATCAAGCTACCTGTAGTTCCGATGATTAATTCAATAAAAACAAACTCACATACCCAATCAAATCAATCTCTCAATCAGCCACACAACAATTCAGCCAAACTCAAGCCATAATTCCCTTAGCAATTAATTACAGCTCATAGCAAAACAAACTTGTAAATGGTTATCAGCCACACAACAATAGTTTTTGTTTTTAAAAAAATGAAAATGGTTATCAAACGCATTTTTGTTTTTGGTTTTTCAAAAAAAATAAATGAAAATGGTTATCAAACGCATTTTCATTTTTGATTTTCAAAAAATTCAAAAATAAAAACCAAAAACCATAAATGAATGGGTTATCAAACGGGCACTTAGCAATTAATTACAGCTCATAGCAAAACAAACTTGTAACATATTCCTAGATTCTTTGTACAGCAATTTATTTACCATTTCCAGTGCAATAATCACATATAATATTTCCGTAACCGTCATTAACATACGTGACTTCAATCAAATAATCAAACCCTAAATTCTAGATAACCAATTCACTCCATGGTAATTACCAACACACAATTATGCACCCTTTTATATCATCAGTCATCAACAATTCATATTTAACAGTTATTACCCACACGGTTCAACCCGGATAAATTTCAATACTAATATATAATGCACAAATTATATATCAAAACGAAGCTCGAGAAAAGAGGAACACAACCATGGACTTACTATGTCCAACCGCAGCCGGTGGTGGCCGAAAAGTGACCGAAAAGCGGCGGCCGAGCTTCCTTCGTTCATATCGCCCGAACGAACGAGATTTGAGACGAATGAACGCTGGAATCGGACTCAGAGGGTCCAAAATAGGGGAAAGGAACAGGTTTCATCGCCGGAAACCGCCGGGATTCGGCGACCGGAGGAGCCACGGGTTCGCCAACTTCTCCCCATTTTTCGGCGACTTCACAGTGTTTCACGGCCAGGTCTCGAAGGGAAAAGGTAGAGCCAGACCTGAGCAACCTTCCTCGGGCGGCGGACGGGCCGATCTCTCGCCGGAATCCGACGATCGCGCAAAAGGAGTTGACCGGATTTCTCTTGATTTCCGGCGATCCAGGCGTCCCCACGGGTCCTCGCCGGTGCCGCTGAGTCGGGGAGGTCACCGGCTTCAAACTCCAAGCGGATTCCGGCCTGGGCTGGCCGGAAAATGGCCGTTGCCGGCGAAAGGATGGAGGGCGCGGTGGTGCGTGGTTGTCGGGCTTGGGGGGAAGAAAATCCAGATTTTCCAGAATTTTCTGGAATTTTAAAAAGACAGGTGAGGGCATTTTCGTCCTTTTCAGTCTAGTCTCAACCAAATTACCAAATTGCCACTCACACAAATTTAACTATAACTTCTCGGTCTTAACTCCGAATCGAGCGTGCTGCTAGTCTACGAACTCGTATCGAATAGCTCTACGCAACGGTACCACGGTCAAAACCATAGTACGCTCACACAAAAAGTCAACCCCGAGCCCTTCTTTGGTCAAACTTGGTCAACTCGGTCAACTTTGAGAAATTTTCAATATCTTCCCGGGATGGGATGTTACAATTTTAGGATAAATGTCACGCATTTTTGCCCGTCACAAATTCAACTGAATAGTGGTGCTAAATCCTTGCGCGGGAAAAAAAATTAAATTTTTTGAGCTCATCTGTGACGGAAACTATAAATATTGTCGCAGATTCCATGAAAAAAAATATAAAATTTACAATAATTCTGTGATAGTGTTATATCCATCACATTTGGATATATTATTAATTGTGACAGTCATTCTGTCACAATTATATCTTAAATTCAGATGAGGCTGAACAATTTGACCAAAAAATTTAAAATGAAAATTTCCCGCCCATACATTTAGTATAACTGTGATGGAATTTTTAGCTTGTTGTCACAATTAGTATTTCAATATATTACAAATATGTTAAAAAATTTGGGAAATTTTCAAAATCCCTTTATTTTATTTTTTTCTTCTTCTTCTTCCCCTGTTTCCCCTCGACCCCTCTCTCCATTTTCTTCCCTCTCCTCTCTTTAAAGAACCCATGCAACTGAAGCCTCTCACCGAAAATATGGCCGGCAACGGCCAGCTCCCACTGCGCAGAAAAGCATGCCCAGCCTTTCCATTGCCTTCCCACTCGATTTTTTGGCAATTCTCTAAGTGTGTGAGCGTAAAAGGAAGAGACAGAGGAAGGGCCTCTCTACTCAGTGAATGAGTCTGTAATGGTGGAAGTCTGTGAAAGCTCCGGTGTAAAACCCACTGGTAAAATCTGGGCCAAGCTTGGTTTGTCACTTTCTTTCCTTTTCTCTCTCTCTCTCTCTCTCTCTCTCTATATATATATATATATATATTTGATCATTTTCTCAGTTTCCCTTTCAACCCATGGGTAGCTGAAGCTGAAGATCATTGAGGATGAGTGTGGTTACCAGTTGTTCGGTTTCAGTTAAAAATTCTGGAGCACATTTGTTAATCGCTAATAAGCCTCATCGCTTTGCTATGTTCTTCGCTTTCTGTTTTTCCAATTTAATGTGATCTCATATTTTCTGAGTTAATATTTTCTTCTATCTGAAAAACAAAAGTATCTGAATTAATGGGCATATATTATTGAGGTGCCAAATGAATCTGATAGAAGATGAAAAAAACATGACCTACACAAACTTAGGTGTCCCAGTTATACGACTTTGATCTGTTGGTTTCTTTTGGAGGAATTTAATTTCATTTTATCTCTATTGGGTTTTATTGTAAATATATTAATTATAATTTTTCTTTTAATTTTTAACTCTGTTTAAATTTTAGAGTTTAGGATTTAATTGACTTTGTTATCAAAGTAGAAGCCTTCACTTGAGGAGATTGTTAATGCAGAATTTCTTGACTTGATAAACATAGGTTGCTTCTGTTACAACCCGTTCCAGTAGAATTTCAACAATTTAAAATTTTAAGTTTGGATTGACCAAACTGTGGGGGAGTAGGCTCGTGGGTTGACTTTTTTTGTGATTTTATTTTTGTTTTGATTTTGGTACCAATGCAAAGAGCTCGTTAATACGAGTTCTCAGACTAGTAGTATGCTTAATTTTGAGATATAGTTGTAAAGTTATGGTCAAAACAGTGTTGCGACATTCTAGTAATTTATAGAGAAGATACACAAAAATTACCAAACTACCCTTACTCCATCTTCCTTATTTTTCTCCAGAAAGATCTGGAAAGAGCAGCCTTTCCATTTTTTACTTTCTCCCGTGCGACAGCCTTACCATCGCACCTTACCCTTCATCGCCGGCAACAGCCCATTTTCTGACCAAATCTGACCGGCCACAACACGAAACTTGAAGTAGGCGACTTCCTCTACCACCTCATACTAGTGACTACCCGTGGAACAGCTTGTATTGTTAGAAAAAGGAAAGAAAACTGGTGGCTTACATCTCCACCGATCGCCTATTTCCGATGAGTTTGCGGTGACGTATGTACTCGTTTCCACATGTCTTGGACCTTCTAAACCCATTTCTAACCTTAGTTTCGCCTAATTTGTAGTGGTTCATGGGTTTCAAATAGGGAAGCTACCACACCTTTTTGGGAAGAAAATCCAGTCGTCGCCGGTGGTTTTTGGTGTGGTAAACTCACTATTGCATTACCCATATCAAGAGCTTTCTAATGATATATAACTTGTTCCTTAATTTCTGGTATTTAGAATTATAAGAGTTTTTTATGTTAAGAGTTGTAGTTGAATGAATTGGGTTATGTTTGTGAAATTGATTTATAATTTCATGGCTTTAGTGATTCTTTGAGATTAGTGGGGACCCAAGGTGTAGTTTAATTACTAATGTTTATGAGTGGTAGGAGAATTCAAATTCTTGGTAATAGGTAGTTAAGTGTGTAGAGAAAAGTAGGTCCTTAGAGCCTATTGATGCATATTTTAATCTTAACATTTGAACTTTTAAGAATCTTGTTTTGTTTTGGAAATCGTATGTAAGTGTGAGATTTAAATTGGGTGTTTTTAATTTAATTAAGGCACTCGGGAGGATACAGGAAAGGAACCTGCCACTAAGCAAGAGTAATCAGCTATCAAGGTGAGTGGAATTATGTACTAAATAAATGGATATTTACATACTTGTATATTTAATTATTGAAGTATGTATAGACATATTTATATAGTTATGAAGTGCATATTTAAAGGTATGAGTTGAGCTATGGCTAATTATATGATGTTGGGAAGTTGATGATGAATTTGGTGGTGGAGGAAGTGTGGAGAAATGAAGTGGAAAAAGGTGACTGAGTAGAAATGTTGTGTGGAAATGGTTTTAAGGGTACCCTTGACCATATGAAAACTATTTTAAACCTCATTCTAGCCACGATTCTTAAAGACCAAGGATCGTGATGACTGCACCCCATTCCTGCTACGATGCCTTAGGGCGAAGGATCGTGATGATGGTTACAATTTACCTATACCGCCACGATGCCTTGGGACGAAGGATCATGATGATGGTTACCCCTTAATGTGTTATTTATTTTGTAAATACTGTGATGATTATTCTTGTGGATATTTTTAGTATAATTTTCTCATGGGAGGTAAGTATTAAACAAACTGTGAATAGTTTCATGTATCACGATTTAGTAAATTGTGAATAGTTTTATAACTTTGTCTTATTGTCATTATTCCTCACTAAGTTATTATCTCACATTTGAGTGTTGTAAATGTAATTGTTACCTAGGTACTGACTGAAGTTGGCAGAGCTGGCAGCCACGCACTCCCTCCCTCAATTGCAGTCATATCTCATTTTAGTGTAATGGTTAATTTTATGTTTATTTCATTTTATTTTCTTTTGAACAGACCTTTTTTATTGTTTTCTTAAGTGAAGCTAAATTAAGAGTATTATTATTACCTTAGAAACTGCTTTGATTTTTTTATAGGTATGTTGTATCTCAACTAATAAGGATCTGAGATCTTTACTATATTAATTTTTGTATGTGGTTTGCTGCTGTGCTATGATTATATGCATATATTCTTTTAGTATAGGGTTGTTTTTTTGGGTGGTTCAATGTGTAGGGGAAGTTTTGCTGATTTTTTGTAGGATTTTCTAACATAATTTCCTTAGATAGGACTATTTCGAGAATTAGGGTAGGATTCTTGAAGTGGGACCTGTCAGCTTCACTTTCTATTAGTTCCTTTTGGATTGACAATAACTTGAATGATAAAAACCTAAAATAAAATAAAAAAAATTGAAAACAATGTTATGAGTAGCTTATGGCCTATGAGAGGAATGCCAATAGATTTGATTAAATTAAGCCTGTACATGTGTATTATTGTTGTCTTCAAATCTTTCTTTTTGATAAGTTGCTTGCAGTTTCATCTCCCTTTTTAATTTTTTTCTTACCACAGTTTGTGTTTTAATTAAAGATTCGTCTTTATGGATGTTGTCATGCATGAGTATTGAACTTGCAGATACTCTAAGCAGAAAAGGAATATATTATGTGCAGCAACTATTGGACCTACCCAAGGCAACTTTGCAGTCTGTGATAGGAAATTTCCCTGTTTCAAGATTATCTCAGGTTGAGAGCTCCTATAAAATATTGGTTTATGCTTTTATGCATGTTAAAATTTTATACCTGCATCTTTTCATTTACTTGGGGAAAATGTGAGGGAGTTTGCCATCATTTTTATAGATAAGATAGTTCCTATTGAACTTTTCCTTCCCTTCTTTGTTTGCAAAAAAATTGTTAGCAAGATTTTGACCAGTTAACTTGGAATGCACATTAATTGACTGCATTTGCACATAAGTCACAAGTAGTGAGAAGGCAGTAATAATTAATAAGGAAAGGAAGTAGTAAGTAGAAATAAGATCATGGAAGAACGTGAGAATAGTGTCACTCCCTGGGAAAGGATCTCATCTTCTCAACTTTGTTAAATTTGGTTGTTCATCTTTTGATATGTCCTTTTCTTTGGTTCAGTTCATCATGAAGTGTGCAAGATATTTGTTGGTCTTTTTTGAATTTTTTTTGGTTTATTTTATGGTTTTGTTAATTTGTTCTGAGGCTAAATCAAATATGAATGCACTGGCTTTGAAGAAGTTCATTGAGGAAAACTAGAAATTGGCATCTGAGTGCGTCCATCTCTTAAGTCAGCACAACAAATGGGAGACAGAGCGCTCGCTGTACAATCATGACCACGAAGCACTGATGGATTTTGGCAATGAGGCTGATCAATGTGCCAAGGAGGCTATGCTTCATGTTCAAGCCTTGGAAGATGAGGTCTGACAAATTGAAGTTCTACAAGAATGAATATGAGGCGCATGTGGTAAATTTCTTGAAGTGGATTTTGAGTTTTGATGCTTAAATTTAGTAATTTCTTGTTTTAGTTGGTTATAATTAGAGGTTTGAAAAATGTGTGGATTTTGGTTGCACATGGTATGTCTTGCTGGTTGCACATCTAGTTTCCAGTACCTTCTTATATATCATAATACTCATTTATAAAAGTCTCTGGCAAGTCAATTAATAAAGAATGCTTTTTAGATCTTATGGCTGTAATAATCCAGTTCTTGTCCATGGAACTTATGAAATTTTGGGTACCTAATTAAGTGATAATGCCTAATGGAAAGGCTTGATTAAATGCAAGTCTCCTCCACTTTCTTCACTTTCTCATTATGTGCATTTTAACATCCCGTACCAAGAAAATATAGTAAAATTTTCAAGTTTGACCAGTTTGACCTTGAGTGGGCCTAGAGTTGACTTTTTGTTTGGTTATGTTTTGGCTTCGATTGTGGTACCGTTGTGTAGAGCTCATTAACACGAGTCCGTAGACTAATAATATGTTGGATTAGGCGTTCAGACCGAGAAGTTATGCTTAAATTTGTGTGAGGGGCATTTTGGTAATTTGGCAGGGACTGGACTTAAAAAGACAAAAATGCCCTTACCTATGTCTTTAAAATTCCAGAAAATTCTGGAAAATTCAGAATTTCCCCCCTGGACACCCGCGCATGCAGAGCCACCCATCGATTCCCCTCCCCTCTTCGCCGGCAACGGCTGTTTTCCAGCCAGCTCTGGCTGGAAACTACCAGAGTTTGAAGTCGGCGACATCCCCGATTCAGTGGCACCGGTGATCAGCTGTGGGAACCCCTGGACTGACGGAGATCGTGAGAAGCCGATCTTCTCCTCATTTTGGTTCACCGGACTCCGGCGAGGGATCGGCCAATCCACCACCCGAGATTTGAAGCTGGTCATCTCCTCTACCCAACCCGACCGACGAGAGCCTGTGGAACTGCCCAGATCGCTGGAAAACATGAAAAGTCCGGTAAGTGCTCTTTGCCTCTGTTCGCTGGATTCAGGTGAGTTTTCGGTGATGGGTCAACTCCTTTTCCCCTAATTTGGACCTTAGCAATCCAATTTTACCATCAATTTGATGTAATTCCTCCTGGTTTGATCGGGATTAGGAAACCCCTTTTTGGCCGTGACTTTCATGCCAATTTCTGGCCACCGCCGGGGACAATTAGACAATTTGAGTTGACCGTGGTGTTGTATTTTTCTCAAGCTTCAATTCGATGTATATATTACAAATTATTGTTAAGTATTTATGAATTGTTTGATTTGGAGCTATATTCTGATAACTATAAAAAAAATAGAATGTGGTTGCATTTTATCTCTAAATTGAGGAACTGAATATTGTGTTTAGATATTGTTGGTGAATGTATATGGACTTTGTGGTTACTAAGAACCGTTATGGGATTCTGTATTTACATAGAATCGAAATGGATATTGAATTTTGTGTTTCATACCTTGGGTGTTGTATGTGGCTTTTAGCTCCGTGATGAGCTAATTTGGAAATGTAATATGTGGAATGAATCATAGAAAGGTAATTACAATTCGTTGTATAAATATGTATTTAATGTTTTGTTAGTGGTTTGTGGGAATATATTAATTAGACTACATTTGATTTTGAATAAATATGAAATTGATGGGTATGAATAGTTATTTTTGCTGATGAATGTGATTTGTGATTTTAAGGAAATTATTAAATTATGTTCGCCCTGATTTATGTTTTAATGATTTAATGATCCTTGAAAATGGTTGAGAATTGTTATTTTCTCTAGAGTAAATACATGCATATTCATACACGTATTTGAATGCATACCTTATTTATGGATTTAAAATAAATTTTGTGGACGTGATTGGAAGTGGGTTAGAAATTATGTTTGTCGAATTGACTTCTGAATAACAATTGTATTAGAAGTGGCATATTTGGTGTAAATATGCTTTAAGAACTACAGGTAGCTTGATCCCTGTTTAAACAGGGTATGCAGGCAGCTCGATTTTCATACTGAGTCCAGCTACAGAGAAATATAACATATATATTTTATTTTATTTTGAATGTTGAATTTATTACCGGGGTGTAGTACTGTGTGGAACTGTGTGCTGGTAGATTGAATGTTGTATAGGATTGTTTTTTTTTCTTGCAGGAATTGCAAATGATGTACTTAGGGAGTGTTGTAAAAACAGATGGGATGCTGCCGAAATTTTTCCCGTTTGCGAAATTTTGTTATTTAGTAGTAATCTAGTGAAAATGAAGAACTGCTTTTTAGCTTAATAGAAATATTAAGTCATACAGGCAAGATCCAAATGGGTCGGGTCCTGTCATGCATACTGAAACATTGTGCTTGCTTTCTTGTAGGATTGTATGAACTCTCTCTCTCTTTTTTTTTTATATGTTATTGTTAACATTAATATGCTCTTGTACGGTGGTGTTTGCCATTTTTGGGAGTAGAGGAGAAAGAAGTTCTCATATATTTGGACATGCATCTTTTTTATGAAAATAAATATTCTTACTCTTTTTTTTTGATGATTTTCTAGGCTGGATCTCTCAGAAGGGATAACTTATCTTACAAAACTTAGCCAGCTAGATCGTTTTATGAGCCTCTTTGTAAGCCAAAGCCAAAACTTAGGTAGCTAGATCGTTAATGTACCATAAATTTTTTCAATGAAGCATGTAATATGACAAGTGCTTAGTGAATAATTTTTGAACCATTCATGTAAAATATCTTAATGTAATATGAATTTCAAAGTGCTGTTTGACTACTTATTCTATTTGAATAGTACTATTTACTGATCATATTCAATGGGATGTGTTTGTATGGAAGAGACACCATATTAACATTAAAATGGGCTAGAAAAAAATTATTGAAATAAAAAATAATACAAAAATATAACTGGAAAAAAATGAAAAACCTGTAAAGTGTGACAGTATATAGATCTGTTACAGTATGTTTAATGTGATGGTCTACCGTCCAAGACCGTCACAGATGTTATATTGTGACCGTTCTTATCGGTCACGAAATCATTTACAATATATAATTGTTTTCACAAGTGACAGTATCTAGATCGTCACAGTATGTTTATTGTGATGGTCTACCGTCACAAGACCGTCACAGATATTATTTTGTGACAGAACAAATGTTGTCACCAAAGCACTGTCGACGGTGACTCACCGGAATGTCAAAACTTCCATTAATATTTGTGACCAAGTAATGCCGTCACATAAAGGCAGTTTTCTATAACGAGGAATAGTATTCCGTCATGGAAACCCTTTTGTGTCGTGGCTATTGCGACGGAAGTGTGATGGATACTAATCCGTCACATAAAGTGGTTTTAGTGACGATTCAGTCACATTTACCATACCTTGTGGCGAATTTGATCCCGTCACAAAACTCCCATTTTTTTGTAGTGTTTTTACTGTGTACCCTCATATTTAGATAGTAATGATCAACCCGTCATTGTGGTCGTGAGCAACTCTGACAAGTTCTCGTGGAGTATAGAAAATGCATGGCTTATTCTCTTTACTTGCTATCTTAAAAACTTGTTGTTCGGCTCTACAAGCATAAGCTTTTCAGGCATTTTCAGACGATCCACCTCCTTCTAACCTTCTGAAAAATGGTTTGGATCAATTCAGTTTCCTCACAAACTCTCTTCTAGTTTTCAAGCTACTTCGCTTTAAGTACTCCTTGAAATATTGTTTGAACCAGCTACTTCGATTTATCTATTCTCTTTGTCATGTAAGTCAGACATTGCTCCAACAAGGTCTTAAACTCCTTCAGGTAACTTTCGCTAACAATCATTTAATTTCCTCATAAGGATACTACATTTATTAGTGGTGTCCTTATATCCTTATGGAAAGCACAATACTTGGTCTCATATCTTTTACTTCGATCTGAAATCATTTGGCTTGGCCATAAAACAAAGTCTTTTTCCTTTAAAGTGCTTAACAATTTCATCCAGTGATACTTTGAAATTGAAAATTTCAACCAGTTTGTCTTGAACTAGGCCGTAGTGTAGATCTCGGCTCTTTTTTCCATCTGTGGCTTCATATTTTGGTATGTTCCCTATCAAGTGGGTATATTTGCTTCAGCATGAAACAGTTTTTTGTTCATGTTGCTTTATTAGGGTCTTGTTCTAAGGCAATGTAGCCTCTAACTTTGTCAAAAACTGCCCTTAATGTCAGAGGTCTTTTCTTGAAACTTTTTGTCAATGAAGCATATATGCCTCCACTTGGATGGATTCCATTGTAGAAAGTTTGGAGCGAGATAGGGTCATTACAATCCATGATGTCCAACTTCTTGAGCGAGATGTATTTTTGAAGCAATTGTTTGAAGCATTAGATTACAACAAATAAGTCCATTACCATCTTGGCTAGCTCCTTGCTTATAACGAATTGTTCATTAAATTAGTAAGACAAGTCGTGAAATGAATTGATGGACCTGGCAGCATTCCCTTGAGACTGCTTGTGAAGACTTTTCACATTATTGCATCTAAACAATCCAAGGGAATGCTTATCGAGTTTGTCATTTGCTAGTAATGCATGATGTGCTGTACTAGATTGGTTGTTCCATGAGATAGTTCAAACTTTGGGGGCTGGAACTACCTCAATCTCAATATTGGTTATCATGTCAGCAACGGTGAATCATAAAACACAATCATCCAATCCATGACTTGAGTATCAGCCGTCGGGGCATACCTTATATCCCTATCCATCACTCTTAATCCTTTTGCGATGAATAAATTGTGTAGGCACGGTTCAGATAAAAGGTCATCAAAAGGGAAAGGATTCCCTAGTCTTGTCCTTGTGTTGGTAACAACTTTGCACAATTCCCCATGTTTACTTGGGTTTGACATAGTCTAATCTTTTTCCATTTTTGTTATATTACATACATTTTACGGCTCCAGCTCTTCACCATTGTCCAAATCTATATCCGGGTCTGAACAGAGCAGCTTCGCATGATTTTTTTCACTACCTCCTATGTCTCGACCTTTTGATTGCTCCTTAGATCACCATTTGTTGGTCGGCATTACACTTTTCTTACTCCGTTCCTATTAAATAGTCCATTATATCATTTTGCTGCGTAAACAGCTGAAGCATATCATTCATCTTTCTATTGAGGACTTCGATCTCATCCATTGATGGTCCTAGAGCATAGCCATGCCTAAGATAATTGTTTAGGCGACCAAATGCAAATTCATTTGGAAGATTAGCTGACAAACCCTGGAGATCCCTCCAAGATTTTCCAAAGAGGCCCCTCATGAGAATGATTCCAGTAGATTCCTATACGGTCATCCTGTAAAATCAAAGACATGTAGGATATAGAAAATTTAGATAATACAAACATAGTGTGGAAGTATAATGAAAAAAATTAGATCATATATCAGTGCCATATAGAGAAGGGTTGGAAAATAAAAGATATAAATATGGTCTTTTAAGTGAACCAGTATAGAATATTACGATAACTAATAAATAAAAGTAGAACAGCAAGAAGAGAAGTGGTAGATCTTGATGCCAGCAGGTAGACATGTCAACTTCAGCTATGACTTAGGATATGAAGTTAAAAGATAAAACATGAGATACAAATATCTCAATGAGTGCTCTTAGCTAACTACAAATATAGATATCCAATAATATAAAAATTACTTGCGCTTAAGACCTCAAGTCACTCTTTAAAAAGTTTTCCATTTTGAAAATGTTATCACAAAACCCTTAGATTTTTCTCCAAAAAGTATTAAATCATTCAAACACGATTAAGGGGCAAAAATATAATTTAACACAGTTACTTAAAATCACAAATCAGTCACTAGACTCGTAAGTGAAATTTTATAAAACTTTTAAATTCATTTTGATGAACAAATCCATATAAAATGTAAATTCAATGGGCTAAACCCATGAAATTAGACTGACTAGTTACAACTCGTAAAAATCAAAACCAATTTAAAAATTAGAAATCAAATATCAACATCAATATTATTACATCTTCATCATAATCATCATCAACATATTGTCACCATCATCACATGACCTTCGTGTTTATCACAACACTTTGATGTCCAAAAGACATTGTGGTTTCACCTCTCTCCCTAGAGGTCCCTTGAGCCTGAGGCACCTACAGACAAAGAGGGAGAGGGAAAAATCATCTCAACTTTCTAGCACTCTAGAAGAATTAGGCAGGATTTTTGTTGTGGTGTAAATTAACAACAAGTACTAAAATAGTCGTTTAGAGAAAAACTGGATATTGATCTCATAAGGAATAATGTTTTTAATTTTGAAAGTAATCAATTTCTAATTGAGCTTGAAAAGTAAAGATTGATTGGTTAGTTGGTTGGTTGATTTATGAAAGCAAATTAAAAAGCAAAATTTAAATTGAAAGCAATTAAGAAAGCAAAGTAACAAAGCAAGCAGGGATTTCAAATTATTGATGGAACAAGGATTAGGACTTCACTTTTTATTAAGCATATTTAGTTTCTATGCATGATAAATTCATTAGTTAACTGCTCTTAACCTAAATTAACTAAAATTTGATCCCTCAATGCATTTTAGTCTAGCAAGCACAAGATAGTTTAATCGTCTCCAACCTAAACTACCAAGTTTAATCCTACAAGACTAATATGTAATTGAATCATATTGTAACACCCCGTCCCGGGGAAAATATTGAAATTTCTCAAAGTTGACCGAGTTGACCAAGTTTGACCAAGGAAGGGCTCGGGGTTGACTTTTTGTGTGAGCGTGCTATGGTTTTGACCATAGTACCGTTGCGTAGAGCTAGGCGATACGAGTTCGTAGACTAGTAGTACACTCAATTCTGAGTTAAGACCGAGAAGATTGGCTGAAATAACAAGAAGGGCATTTTGGTAATTTTGCTGTGGCAGGGCAAAATTACTATTTTGCCCCTGCCTTTAACAAATTTATCCAGAAGGATCTGGAAGCAAGGGACACGTACGCACGCCACACGCACGCGGGTAGCCCCGGTTCTCTCCCGCGCAGCACCCTCCCGACCGCCTCTGTTTCGCCGGCCACGGCCATTTTTCGGCCAACCCAGGCCGGAAATTAACCGAAAAAATGGAGCTGCCGACCCCATTTCCCTTTTGGCACCGAGAGTTCGCCGTGACGGAGCCCAGATCGCCGGATTCGCCGGATTCGGTCAGCTGCGTTTTGCGATTCGCCGGATTCCGGTGGAGTCAGGCCGACCCACTGCCCGGGGAAGCGTCGCCGGACCCTCCTCTCTTTTTCCCCACCCTCGGCTGGTCGTGAAACGTCGTGTATCGCCGGAATCGACGACGGATCCGGCGAGGCCACCTCTCCTCCGGTCGCCGGATCTCGGCGGTTTCCGGCGATGGAATCGGTCCGGTCCCCCTATTTTGGACCTCCCGAAGCTAGTTCCGGCCTCCGTTTGTCTCGAAACTCGCTCGTGTGGACTGCGGGATTTGAGGGTGCTCGGCCGCCGCTCTCTGGCCCTTTTCCGGTCACCACCGGCGGTGGTTGGACGAGGTAAAATTACGGTTGTAATCTACTCCTTTCAAGCTTCGTTTTGACATATAATTCGAATATTATAACTGAGTATTGAAATTTATCCGGTTTGAACTGTGGTGTTAATAATTGTTAAAATAGAAATTATTGTTAATTGGTGATATAGATATGTGTGGTGATGTTTTGGTGTTTGCTGTGGAATGTATTGGTGTGGTTGGATTTCGGAATTATTAATAACGGTTTCGGAATATATATACATTATATAATTGGTCTGTGAATTAAACACGTATATGTGTGGGCCAAATGGTGTGTTAATCGCTATGTGGAATTGTTATGTGGAATTGAATGTGTATGTGGGTTGATTGTTGCGAATCAACTGGATTCCGTATGTGTATTTGGGGGTAATCATTGTGTGACTTTATTCATGAGAATTCGATCGAGTGAACTGTTCTGTGAAATGTATACGGAAGCATATAATTATTGTGAGATAAATAGTTGCTGGTTGATTGTGTTGAAATTAGCTGAAATTGTGAACTGGGTCGGTGAATACTTTTATTGAATTGTTGTGTTTGGGAATGATTTTGCATGATGAGCATATATATTATATGTAATTGTGTATTAATCATTACAAATTGTGTTTGTGCGAATTGTAAATGAATTGTTTGTGATTGTCTGTGATATTAATTTGGTTAGTGGGGGATGTGTGGCATTTATACTTAATAAGTGGAAATTTAATTATTGTGTATTTTCTTTGGATTAAATGCTGAATGTGTTTGATTGTAGCATATTTGTGTAGATATGCTTTTGGAACTACAGGTAGCTTGATCCCTTGTAGAAAGGGTATGTAGGCAGCTCAGTTTTAAACTGAGTGCAGCTACACCGTACTTAAACAATATATTTGTTTAAGTGTTGAGTTATGTACTAATTGGTGATCTAATTGTGTGGGAAATGCGTGCTGGTAGAATAATTATGGTTTAGGACTGGTTTTTCTTGCAGGTTGTAGCTTTTAGCATTTTTGGGGAGTGTTAGAAACAGCCGAAATGCTGCCGAAATTTTTAATAAAATTTCCGGCAATAGTAAACTTTTCGGTCTGTTAATTCTTACCCCTTTAAAATTTTGTTTAGCGGGTTTTTCATGACTGCTTGTGGCTTAATGGCAACATTAAGTCACGCAGGCAGGATCTTTGCGGGTCGGGTCCTGTCACATATTATGAAAGATAATTAAAAAAGTACCTTGCACGTAGAATATAATCTAACTTTTTGGTATAATGAATCTACAAGTGGTGAGCTCAAATTTTTCTTTGGAATTTTAACACAAGATATTTGAAAAGAACAATATATTTTTCTCAAATATTTCTTTCTATGATTTTGAATTCTTTCTAATTAGATTAGTACATAGGATAAATAATAGAAATATCAATCCTATTATAATTTTATTTTTAAATTTAGAAAAAAAAATCTTAGGAGATAAAATATATGTTATTGTGATTTGAAATAAAGACTTGACAGAAAATAGTTGGTTATATATGATATCTTAAATCAAATTTGAATTAAAAGATATTTATTAAAATTAAAATGTATTTAAATATTTGATTATATCGAATATATAATCAATTATGATTTGAAATAGATATGAAGCTAAAATGTTCTCATTAGCATTATTCTAACATAAACATCATATCCAACTTCTCCACAACATACAGTTCCAAAAAAAAAACATACATACAGTTCCAAAAAAACTAACATACTTGTCAAGCACAATTTCTCACTCAATTCTATAATGGGCTATATCATTTAAAACTAACAGAAAATAAAAACAATGTCTAAACTAAGATTTATGTTAAATCACATTAAACATAAAGCGAAGGTCAAAACCCATGTTATAAAATAGGGAAATTATACAATTGGTTCATATATCATGAGTATCTAAGATCAAATGATATAAAATATTCAAATTTGTATGCTACTTTTCCCACAATTAAGATTAGAGGACATAATCAATAAGTAAGGTAACTACTTCATAAATAGTACTGCAACGTATAGATCTGAACCTTTTTATAACACTGAGTATTGAAATTTATGCCCACCACCTGCAAAGTGTGCCTAACTAATCAAGAACAACAAAAATACTAAACATATAATAAAACATAGTAGAGAAAGAAACAAATGAACAACTTTTAGATCCTACGAATTAAGCTTCTTGTATGATACATAACTTCGAATTAAGGAAGATTAGATTATTGATCAATGAACAATTGAAGTTCATTGATCAATGATCAATGTGTATTCATATTCCAAAGCTCGTTCACATGGAACTAAAATTAAAATTAGGTGATATAAAAGCAATAAGAACTCACATGCAAAGCTAATAATCTTATAATAACCCATAAATACAATAAAAAAATATCATCAGGTGCCTCAGGTACATAAAATTATTGCATTTATATATTAATCCTATGAATGATAATAAATTATCTACTAACTAATAAATACTAGTCTTTGATGAAGATTACCATGTGAAGCATGTTGTTTCTTACCTCAAGAGCCCATCCTATAGAAAGAAAATTCAATAATTAGAATTTCATTTCATTAGAGAACAATATAACTTGAAAATGAATTGCATTAAGAGATGTTGCACAATTTTACAAAAAAATGATACTAAAATACTGAAAAGACAAAATATGCAATCTCAGGGTGGACTGCCAACATGAATAATGGATCATTAAATGCAAAAAAAAAACTACTAATAACCTTTTCTGTACGTCTACCGAAAGGTGAGTCAGCTGAAGTGTTTTTTTGGCACAAAAGTTTTGTAGATTGAACCTGTAGTTTTATTTCCCCATCCAGGCATGGGCCTGTGACAGTGTTGTCTGTTTGTTTTGTTGCAAACTGCATGATACTACACATTGGGTTTTGGGTTGAGGAAGCATTTATCATAGTCATACCACCTTGCAAAGAATTTGAAATGGCACATTGATCAATGTGCAAATTGGGAGGAATTCATAACTTCATCATCATCTTTGTCATTGCTTGCTAGCAAATTGGGAATTTAATTAAACTTCAGATATTGGAATGACTATAAACCACAATAGGCAATAACACATTATAAAATAAGAAAGTACATACAACAACACTAAACTGAATCTGATTCAACACCTTAGGTTTTTCACTAGACCTGCCATGTGATGCTAATATTATAGACAAAATTTTAATAGAAAGTAGAAAAACTTAATATTATTGTTTTATTCCTTAGATTACATTAACATGACATACCAACTCCAAAACCATGATCGAGGCCAACTCCGCATCCAATGCTAGCTTCAGTTTTCTTAGCTCCTAGCTTTTCAACGTATAAGTTTTTTTTTTTTTTTTTTTTTTTTTTTTTTTTTTTTTTTTTTTTTTTTTTTTTTGCTAAAAACTCAACGTATAAGTTGATTATTGATTTCTTTTACTATCTTTTTAGTTCTATAATTGTAGGGAATAAAAAGAAATACAAGTAAAAGGACAAAAAAAATGATACAAATAGCTAATTACATGTCCAGTAACACTAGAAAGTGCATCAATTGCTCCTCTTATGGAACTCATGACTTGGTATACTACTAGTATTACACATGTTATACATGGTTTAAATTAATGTGGTTAACTATCTGATCCAAAGGTAAAAGGAAGAATTTGAATAATCATTGCCAACATTATACACTAATTAAAAAGACCAAAACATGACCTGAGAACATTTTGATCTTGATAACATTAAACACTACCTAAGATTTATATATTGCTTAAAAGGATGCTTCCCAATGGACTTTAGAACTCAATAATTTCTTTAAATATTAACACAGGCTACAAAACTACTATGTTAGTGAAAAATTAATTAACTTAATCATGGTTTATGTCAAATAGTAGCAAGTCAGTGACAAAAAAAATGTTCATTCGTCACTAGAAGGGTTGAGTGACAAAGTAATTGAAGTTTTTCTTAAAAGAAAAATAAGTGACAACTAAAATTTGTCACATATATATTATTGTGTGAAACTCATGTGTGTCACTGATGGCAGCAGTGAAAAAATAGAATATTGTCACCGTAAACATTTGTGATGATACAATTGTTGTCATTGATGCTACTTTTGTCACCGATGTGTGAAATTTGAACAAGATCTCAAAACCATATTTGTGATGACGACTCGGATACAAACGGTGACAACATTTTTAGCCTATAGTGACAATATAGGTGTCACTAGTACTTTATTAGTCCGTGAGGAAAGCTATGTGTGTCGCAATTTTAAAAACACAATGGTGACAACAAAAAAGTTTGCACCAAAAGGCCTTTCTTTAGTGACGGGACTATAGCAACCCTCTTGAGTTGGTCACGGATGTTACTGTTGTGACAAAAATTGGTCTTTTCTAACAAATAATGCATGCCACAAAAAATCAATTCTTTTTATTGTGGCATGATGATATCCCTATCTATCATGTATTTCATTGCTAACAATACTATATTTCTTATCCCTAAGCCAATATAATATTAAATTATTCACTTTTTTATAAAACATTAAAATCAACAACGAAATATCAACTATCAATATGAATTAAAATTAATCATGCGTTCAAAAACAAAATATTCATAATATAACTACATCATAATCCTTATAAAAGTTTAGCTACTCATGTTCAAAGTAACAACCATCAATAATTCAAAAGAAAACATATTATAAATAATAAAAAGAAGACGAAAATAAAGCAAATCTAGGGCTGGCCGAAATTGTCCTCTTGATTTTTCTCCAGTGGCTCTTCAAAATATACCTCCAAAGAAAAGTTCAATTCTTCTCGTGGCTGGCCAAATTCCTCATCTTTCTCTCATTGATGTAGCCGAATTCCTCTTTCTCTAGACTCTAGAGATTTGTGCTGAATGAAACCTAGAATGGTGTAGAATTGTATGGTGAATGGTATGTTAATGTGTTTAAGGTGTAGGGTATTTATAGGAATATAATGCTGAAAAAGTACTTGCAAAAAAAGGAAAAATCCTAGAGTCTTAACCTTCCCTACTTCTAATCCTATAAGGAAATAGGAAATTATCTAATAAAAAAATGATAAAAATCAATATTTTCCCTATTACCTCGTTAAATGGCCAGCTTTAAGGGATTGTAAAGGTAATTTGTGCCCTCAATATGATATCATACTCCCAATTAGATTAGTAAAGAGATCTATATATCTTTATTAGTGTAATTATATTGCCTTATCTACTTTCTTATCCAATTAATACTCCAATTTATATGGCAATATTCTAGACTTTCCAAGTGGCATGTAATGACACACTAATAATATACCTGGCTGGAGAGTGATGATGTGGCAATCTTAGTCATCCATCCTTAGGTGGCATTCTAGTTGGCAAAGACACTTCCATTTTATATCTTCTATGTTTATCAAGTAGATTTCAAGCACATTTTGGAAAATTAACTTCTAATACATTGATTCTAATTGAAAAGTTAGGTCCATGTTTTATCTTTCCAGGCATATATTGATCGTACAAATTGGACACCGATAAAGCACTCAAATGTCATTGTTCCCAAATGCGTGTAAGTTTATCGCAATTGCTAAAAATGTCTAACTTCAAAATCAAACTGGTACTGATTGAAAAATCCAAATTGCAATAAAAAATTTACAGAACTAGTCCTCGATGAGTTAGGAATCATTAGCAATTAGAACCACATAAAAAATCCATTTGTAGCTCTAGATATGATAAATTCAAGATAGGTTGTGCAGAAAATACAACAATTTTCAGCTTTTGTTCTTCTATCTCTAAAAATAGAAAAATACAACACATCAGTATTTTTCAATAACAATTAACTCAAAAATAGCAAAAATCTAACATAAAATATGGCATAATATAGTAACTTTTTATGCCTATCAATCCTCATCATCTCTCTCTCCCTAGCCAGTCGAGTAGAAGATGACAATATATATATAAATAGCGAGCGTAATCTAATCATACTTATATAACACTAGTACTATGTAGTATATCCTTAATCACTTTTCAATTCAAACCGACCAAATCATATCAATATAACTCAAATACTACAAATTTCCTTTTACAAATCCTTATAAAAATGGTAATTTTTCAAATCACAAACTCTTTACTTACTAAATACTCAGAACATGTAAAATTGCAAAAAGGCTCCATATTTTTTTAAAATTTCATAATAGCTATAACTTTTTTGAAACTATCACTTTACCCACAATTTTTAAAAATTATGAGAATGCCGAGAAACTTTATAAATTCCAAATAACCCTAAAAATCACCAAATTCAATTTTTATTCTATATAAATATAAAATTCAATCAATTCACATAAACACTGGCATGAAAACAAATATAGCATTTAATTAAGTTCATGCATACATATGTATGTCATAAGTTTAAATTTAAAAGCATGAAATCCAATAATCCAATCAAATTCAAATCAAGTGCAATTCAATCATAATAGCATATAATAATCCCAAAATATTTGAAAAATAAATTGCACTCAAAAAACAAATGTGCACTCATGCTGGATCTCCAAACCAACTCTTGATTGTGCATGAATGTCTAAAATAATTCACCAAAATATATCTTTATTACTGAAAAAATCATCCTAATTTTTTTAATTATGCTTCTACACTATGTTTGTATTATCTAAATTTTCAATATCATACATACCTTTGATTTGTTTCTCATTTTTGTATATTAAAATGATTTCGAGGATGATTTTACACGATGAACGAATAGGAATTTGGTATAATCATTCTCAAGTGGGGCCTTTCTGGAGAATCTTGGAGGGATCTCCAGGGCATGTCCTGTCAGCCATCCCCTTTTTTTTTTTTGTCAAAGCCATAGTTGGCAAATTGTGCTGGTCTGACCTTTCTCAATTCTTCTTGACCTCATTATATCATCGTTACATCAAACAATAATGACAAAAGAAAATATAACAAAACTTTAAAGCTAAAAAAGATGCATAAAGAAAACATGTCAAGGCTTTTAACCTTATGGTTGTGGTTTTGAGCTCAGCGGTGGGTGTAGAAAATGTACACAAAAAATTGTGGTGATGTTCCAAGTACCTTGGTTCGATGGTGAATATCTTAAGCGCAAGATCTATTGAATTAAATTATCTCAAAGATAGAAATAGATGGTTTATGGACAGTAAAGATTAGTAAAACGGATCATATAATGAATAATTTTTTTAAAAGATAACTATTAGTTATCTCAATCAATTCTTTTTTATCCCCTTTACTATAGCTTTATTTAGCTTTTACAGTCCATTCTTTTTCTAGATTAGGGTTTCCTTCCTTACACATGTATGCTCTTGCTGTCATTTTAGAAGACTTTTGGGATTTTTCTGTCTTTACTTCATAATGATTCCATTACTTTTTAGGCTCTGGTGAATTTTAACCTTTTTCCCTTTGCCAAGCTCTTTTTTTTCACCAACTTGTTTCTATTCATTCGAAAGTGGTTTTGTTTAGCATGCTCGACTGTTTAGTTCTCATGATCTTATTCCCATTCGGATAAATCATTGGCTTGTTGCTCGTCGGATAACATGTGGGCCTGCCTGTTTCAGGCTCAGTTCCTTTCTAGCCTAATTCTTCCAGAAATTGGCCCATGCAATGACAATTCAATTTTTCTTATTAACAATTAATCAAAACTAGCAAATATAAGCATAAAATCAATAACATTTTATGCCTACCAAATACCCCCACACTTAAAGTTTTCTAGTCCCTATAGCACATAGGAGGAAAGATTATAGCACACTTAGGTACTTTGATTTGGTACGTTATAGATTGCCTAATAGTATCAACTCAAAAGTATTTTTCAAGTAATCATACATCTAAATACCCAATCTTCTATACAATATAATCACTACTTTCAAAGTGTGTGTGTTTGTGAAATCAAATAATATTCTCAATGTCATACAATTGAATAAATTTTTATGAAATAGAGATTGTAAATAAAGCATGAACCACCATATATATGTTTGACATAATTAATTTGTCTGCACTAATATAGGTCGATGCATTACGTTAAATTTTAGGCTTGTAAATTGAAGACTCAAAGATAATGGTTAAAATAAAGAAAATGATAGGAAAAAGATATTCAAAGAAATAAAATCTAAATCAAATATCAATGAATATGATGCCTATTATATTTTTGTTTTATGATTTCAAGTACAGTTTTCTTTTTTCCTTCCTTTAAACTTCTTCACAAAGATTTATTCACAAACACCAACAACTTTTTTTTTTCTTTTTTTTTTTCACATCACTTATTTGACATGATTTTTTTTTCCTTTTAATTTTTTAAAGAACTATTTTCTTTTTCTTTTCACTAACTCCCAAACTTATTCTTTTCACAACATATTCAAGCTTCCTTTCTGCATAAAAAAATATACATGAGGCCGAATTTACCTTCATTGCAACCCTCAAATTTATTTAAATTTCATTACACCAAATACAAATTAATAAGCATATATTTATATACATCCAAAATAGCTCTATTTATAAATTTGAAAAAGATAAGAAAAATATATTTTAGGCTCATAAAAGATAAGTTGATGAGGCTAAAGAATAAAATGCTAATATGCATCATTAATGCATCCTAAAATGACTCCAATAAGATACTAGTTGATAAAAGTGTTCAAGATGAGCTAGAAATGTTCAATCTCAAAACAAAAATGGTCTAAACCATATTCTAAGTAATGCTTCTATCTAGAATTTCACCTCAAGCAACAATTAAGCAAGTTCTAGAGTTCAAAAATAATCATGCACTCAAATTTAATGCAATTTTTTTCCAAAATACAATCTAAATCTGGCATATTTCATAAAGATTTCAATATAATAATAAAATGAGAATTTAACTTTAGGTATTAAAGCATACACAAAAACAATTTCGTTACCTAAGAATCAATTAATTATCAATCAAATTCTTTTGATTGGCCCATCAAAATATTTAAGAAAATACCCAAAAATAAAAGTTAAACTCCTTTTTTTCAAATAAAACACAAAAGCTATTATTTTTTTATTATTATTTTTTTTTGTAAGAAAAACATACAAATACTATTCCTAAATGCATAAAAACTAAAGTAAAAACTCAAAGAACAACAACTTAAGAAGAAATTTAAATAAATTTGAGATTTACCCCCAAACTTGAGATGAACATTGTCATCAATATTAAAGAAAAGAAAGCAAGCAAACAAATAAAAAGTAAAGGTTAAGAAAGATCCCTTATTGATTACATGCACTCAAATTGGAAACTTTAAGCTCCAAAAACTCCCTTGCTCGATTACCCTTAGCAATTTCGCCCTTTAATTTTCATTTTTGAAACTTAAAAGAACAAAACAAATAAATAAAATTCAAAATTAAAATAACTAAATATAAATTAAATGAAAAAAATTAAAAACTTAGGTAGCCTCCCATGAGAGCTTGTTTAAAGTCTTTAGCATGACTTTCTTCTCGTGCTCTATCTCGGTTTCTTCCTACGGTTGCTGCCATCTCCAAGCAATTCCAACAATAATCTTTCTATTGTATTCCTTTGAAGCCTAAGTCTCTTAGATTTATGGGTTCATACATATACAACTTTTCAATTTTTGAATCATTTCTCAACTTCAAAGTTCCTTTGCACACATCTATTTTAGTTTTTCATGTAGCTAAAAATGGATGTCCTAATATCTCTCCATTACTCTCGTAAAATACCATAAAGTCTACTAGGAAAGAAAGTATAACAACCTTCACCCTCATATTACAAGCTACCCCTAAAGGTTTTATCTCTCTATGATCGGCCATGGTGACTGTCATAAGGGTTGGTTTCAATGTCAATCCAAGTTCCTTAGCAAGACACTTGGTATCACATTTATTAAAGCACCCAAATCACATATGCAATGCTGAAATTTAGTCCTCCAAATAATGCATGGAATTTGAAATCTTCCTTGATCATTCAATCTCTTGGTCACCTTTCATTTTTTTCTCTCCTCTTTGTCTTTTCAAACTCGAGAAAGTCTATCCATGTAAAAGAGTTATTAAGTGAGGCCATCTTTTTCTAGTAGCTCCACCATTTTCTCTTCAACATTGATCTTGGCTCTACTAGGTTCTAAGAATGGTATAACAAAAATTATAGATGCATTGGACCATCTCTTCATCTTCATAACTGTAAAATCCATCATATTCTCAAGGGATCTCACTTCTAGAAAAACATGCTCCAAAATGCCTTCCATTTGAACAGCCGACAAATCACCTAAAATGATTTCATCATAGTTTATTTAAGTTTCTTGTATCCTAACTTCCTAAAAATAGAAAAAGACATCATGTTAATAGACCCAAGATCACATAAAACATCATAAAATTCAAAATCCCTAATTATGAAATCCAAAGTAAATCTTCCTAAGTCTATTTATTTTTTGGGAACTTTAAATCTGAATCCTCCTCAATATCTAACCCATTAGAGTTATGTTTGATTGAAGGTGAGTGTGAGAATGAAAATGTTGGAAAAAATATAAAGTACTTAAAAGATGCCCCCTATATAGGACTAGCTATTTACTTTAGGAGTTAGGTAAGATTGGACCTTAAATGGAACCATCTTGTGAGAAGAAACCCTAATATATCTCAAACTTGTTCCTAATATGCCTTTCTAGGATTGAAAAATACTTTACCCATCATCATATCCTCATCCAAAGATTAAGAGAGTACACTTTGAGAGTGTTCATATTAAGCCTCCTTTGATTTCCTATCATTGGCTTATGGTTTATCTTCATAAGCCAATGATAGGACATCAAATGAGGCTTTATCTGGATCTTAAGGAATTAGTTAGAAAGGAGGTTTTAAAGTTGTTAGATTTGCGAATCATCTATTAGATTTCGAGTAGTTCTTAGGTTTCACATGTCCAAGTAGTGCCTAAAAATACTATTAGATTTCTAGATAGATATACTGGCTAGGGTCTTTGCTAAAGGCATTGAAGTTAAAATTGTCAAAATAGAGGTCGTAACTAAGTTACCCCCACCAAATTCGGTGAAGATATTATGAGTTTCCTTGGGCCTACATTTCTTATAGAAGATGCATCAATTATTTCTCGAAAATAAATTAAACATCTTTGTACATTGTTGAATAAAGATGTGCCTTTTGTTCTTAATGATGATTGTATGCATGCATTTGAACTTTTAAAGGGAAATTTTTTACTTGTGCACCCATTATTGTAGCACTAGATTAGAAATTACCATTTGAGTTAATGTGCAATGCTAGTAATTATGCCATATGGGCTGTTTTAGGTCAAATAAAAAATGGTAAATTGCATGTCATTTACTATGCTAGGTGTACTTTGAATGATGCTCAATTAAATTATGCTAATACGGAAAAATAAATTCTTGCTATTGTGTTTTCTTTTGATATATTTGTTGGTGTCTAAAACTATTGTGTACACTGACCACTTAACCGTTAAGTACTTGATGAGCAAAAAGATGCAAAGCTTAGTTTAATTAAAAAGGTTCTTTTATTCCAAGAATTTGATTTAAAGATTTAAGAAAAAAAAAGGGGGGTAGAAAACCTTGAAGCTAGTCACCTATCTTGGTTGGAAATGAGAGAAGAAAATTAAAAATTACATAGTAGAAAAATTTTAGATGAAAGGATGTTTTGAATAGATAAGTCTTTTGGAGTACCTTGGCGTGTCGACTATTTTAACTATGCCAAAATTATGTCATTTCGGTTAGAAAAGCCCCATGAAAAGCAAAGGTTTCTTAGAGATGTTAGGAACTATTTTTGGAATGATCCTATACTTTTTTAAGAGTTATGCCCATGATTTCATTAGGAGATGTATCCCTACAGAAGAAGCCTTGTCAATTTTAGAGCAATTTCATTCTAGTGAGTATGGAGCTCATTTTAGAACTCAAAAGACCGTAGCCAAAATTGTGCAATCCGAATATCATTGGCCTACTATGTTTAAAGATGTTGACTCTTTTGTATAAGCTTATGATAGGCTCTAAAGAACCAGTAACATATCAATGAGGAATGAAACGCCGCTTCAAAGCATCCTAGAGGTATAATTATTTAATGTTTAGGGTATGATTTTGTGGGTCCTTTTCCATTTTCCTATGGCAATAATTATATTATTGTGGTTATGGATTATGTTTCAAAATAGGTTGAAGCTAGTGCACTAACAACTAATGATGCTAAAGGAGTATTAAAACTTTTGAAAAAAAAATACTTTTACTAGATTTGGTACGTGAATGGTGTATGATTGTATTCACAAATATTTTGCAAGTATATGAATAACACTAAGTAATAACATGGCTATTGAGAAAGCTATTTCGGGATGTCAAACCCTCATTCATTAATTCTTAAATTCTAGAAAACTTAGCCTTGTTTGACATTTAAACGGCGAATTGAAAGTAGTGAAATAAAAGGCAAAGAAATAGAAATTGCAATAAATGTAAAAGTTGGAACATTAGTACAATAAAATAAAAGTGCAGTAAATTAAATTGCATGAAACAAAACATAAAAATTCAATTGCATAAAAGCAAAATGCATAAAATTAAAATTTCTTGGAATTTAAATGACAAAAAAATTAAATTGCAAGCAATTTAATTTTCATGAAATTAAAAAAACAAAAAAGTGTTATTATATTCCACAACATGAGATTGATTCAAACATAAAAATAAAAAAATTATGCAAAAATTCATGGAGAAGAAAATAACATAAAGAATTTCTTATATAAAGAATTAGAAAGACACATAAATCAATAAAAACTAACAAAACTAAAGTTTTTATTCAAGCATCAATCCCAAAATACATAAGAAACTTGTAGACTAAAAGAGAAATATATCGAAAATTCTCCTTAAGAAAGGTAAGTTGAAAGCTTGTCACTATGGATTGATGGAGGTTGAGAATAAAGGGAATAATGGTTAGAGTTTGTGAAAGGGGGATTAATGGAAGCTAGGATGATTGGAAATGATGATGAAAACACAAGGGGATTTAGAAGGGAAAGATGTAGTAATGGTGGTAGCTTGATGATGACAGTATTCATCTATGGTGGCTTGTGGCTAGGGTTGAAGCTGGCTATGGTGTTTTGTTAGTTGTAGAGAAGAAAAACTAAAACAAAAATCAAGATGAAAGTAAAGCTATGGTGATCATACAAAGAAAAGGGAAAAGAAGAGAATGTTGTCTCCGAGGCTTTGAGAAAAGCCAAGGAATGTGATTGCCCAGTGTTTATGTTCACAATTATTTTTGGAAATATACGAATCGCACCAAGTAATAAAGCATATATTGCATGAACAATATCAAGATGTCGTAGGGATTAGTTCCTAATTACTAGCAAACTTTGTTTTGTTGATATTTAAGCAATTCAATTGATTTGTGAATTAAAAGGACAATTGCAATAAAAATAAATTCTTGAAAAATTGAAAGGCAATAAAAATAAAGTTCAGTAAATTAAATTGCTTGAAAGTAAATTGCATAAAAAAGTGCAATAAAATAAAAGACAAAGGAATTAAAATTGCAAAGAATTAAATGACGAGAAAAGTAAATTGTAAGGAATTAAATTGCATGAAATTAAAAGAGAAGATCTTGTGTATAACAAAACTAGAAAGTTTGGAGACACATTAATCAATGGTAGTTTATACTAGATCTCATGAGAAAGAAAAATAGCATAAGTATATTTAATGTAAAGGGAAGATAAACTATTCTTACATTAAAAACCAAAGTTCTAACTTAAAAATCAATGCCCAAAATACATTAAATCTAGTGGAAACAAAAGAAAGACAAAAAAAAAATCAAAAGAAAGTTCTCATTGTGCTTAGGTTGTTGAAAGCTTGTTTGATGGTTTATGGAGGAGGATATTTTATGGAAAAGTGGCTAGGGTTTTGTGTAGATGATAAATAGAGGCTAAGTAGATGAAGATGGAGATGAAAAACACAAGAAAATTCTTTCATAAAGGGGTACGACGATGGTATTGAAGGCTAGGTTGATGGTAGCTATGGTGTTTTGTGAGTTGTGGAAAAGAAAAGAAAAATTCAAAGGCAAAAGGAAAGAGGTTGTGTGGGGCAAAGACATAAAGAGAAGAGTAGAGAGTTGTCTCCAAAGCTTTGAGAAAAGCCAAAGAATGTAGCATGTAGCATGAAGGTGGCCGGCCATGGGGGGTATAAATAGGAGTTTTTGGAGCTTGGTCAAATATGGAAGGTATAGTTGAGACATAGGAGAGAGAATAGGTGTAAAGGTGCTCTTGGAATTTTTTTTGGGTATTGTTCCTTGTCTTGACCAAAATTTAGGAAGAATTAGGGCAATTGTCTTCAATTTACCATTTATGCAAATGTGGCAAAATTTATCTCAGATTTTTATTCAAAATAAAAATTGAAGAGTGAGAACTAGTAAATACCTGTATAAAAGAGGAGGAGCACGTTGAAGAAGAAGAACCCTAACGCTTGGTTGTTCTCTATCTATTCTTTTCTTTAAAAAGTCTATGAAAGTTTTTAGGAAGAATGACAAACAAATTTTGAGGTTGAATATATATACTCCTCACCCAAAAGTCTACAAAAGTCAATAAAAGTTATTTTCTTTAAAAAGTCAAGTTTAGATTGAATACATATAAACTTTATGGACTTTTAAAAAGTTATAATTAAATACCTCATGACTTTTGAAGACTTTTTAAAAGTTTATAAAAGTCTTTATTGGATACACCATGACTTTTAAAATATTTTAAAAGTCTTAATTATATACATCCAAACTTTTTAAACAGATAAAAGTCATCCAAAGTCATGATGTAATACACCTGTGTAAGATTTCTATCTTCCGTTGTAAAATCTAGCCAAAAATCGTCAACAAATTTTCAAGCTGAAAATTTTGATGGGGTGTTGCATTTTGCCCTTTACAAGCAGTTCAAACACTTTAAAAGATCCCTCTAAAACAAAATACAATTTTTAGGGCATGCATGTATCTTCTCATACTTAATTTCCAATGCAGTCAAAGTATTTTTAACGTTATAAATAGATGTTGGCAAAACATTATCACAGTGTAGCATCTCAGATAACAACTTTAATAGTGCATCAAAGCTCTTGTCAGAATGCTCATATCTTCCTTTCAAGTTATAAAATTTGACAATAGCCTGATAACTTGGTAAAATTAGTGCATTCTGGGTACCAACGTTTCTCTGCATTCTCCAACAATCATGCAAATTGATAAGGATTATTTGGAACATAGCTATCAAAATTATCAAAGGCATCATGGGTCATTTCAATATTGATACATGCCACATCTTCTTCACTACCAATGTCATCTTCATCAAACTCTACATTTACATTATCAAATTGTGAAGATGTCTCAATACCATATTCATAAGATTCAGCATGCCAAATCTATTGATTGTAATTGCTATCAAACTCTTTCCACTATATATTACATTTTATGTTTTTAGGAGAATGCAATGTCATATTTTCACATTTCATTCAAGGACACTGGAAGGCATTACAAGGTCCATTTTTCATAGTAAACTCTAAAAATTCATTCACATCTTTGGCAAATTGATATGATCATCTATCTGAATATCTAGTACTAATCCATTCCGCAATCGTATTAATTAAAGCAATAATCCTAGTTTTGCCTATATTTAAAAGTAAACAAAAACAAAACAAAAAACACATACATGAAAAAAAATTAATTAATAAGAAAAACTGTTAGCTTCTAACAATATAAATACTATATATATATATGTGTGTGTGTGTGTGTGTGTGTGTGTGTGTGTGTGTGTAAACTTACTTGCTTGAATTTTTTATAACGTAATGGAATTAACGCATGATCAGCTTTCCGATTCCAGGTTGGATTAATGATTCTGTAAATAAACAATGGTCAAGAAAATAAAATAAAGAATATGAAGCAGAAATAAAATGAAAGTTATAAACAAAAACACAAATATAAAGAGTTGGGTGGAAAAATTAAATAAGGTATTTAATTGAAGTAAGCAAGCTCATCGGGTGAATTTTTTTTGAAAAAATAAGAGAGAATTTTAAAAATATGTAGTGACAAATTGTCACTATTATTTTAAATTATAAATCCATCTAAAATACTTTTAGCGACGTTCCTCATTGCGAAATCCTTTCAGGGACAAAATTCATCACTATTGGCCATGTAATCAATACATTAATTGAAATATCTCTAGTGAAGAGCTTCATCGCGAAAACCTTTCAACGACAAAATGCGTCGCTCTTGGTGTTTGATATTTAGCGATGCAGACATCCCTAGTCGCTATTTTTTTAAAAATTATTTTGAAATAATTAATTTTATTAGTAAACTAATTTAAATTTTTTGTTTAGGAAACTAAATAAATTTAAAATAATTAGTCAGAATAATTTTGCAAATGCTACTACAAATAATTATTAGTGAAGAAAGATATTATACTAGTTTAATGTAATGTAAATTTTTTGTTACAAATACTGCTGCAAATTATTATTGATTATTAACAATACGTAAGATACAATCTTGGATGACAAATACAAAATATTATATTTTATTAACAATTACATAACAAACAACTAATCGTAAACTTTAATATTGTTATTATAAACATACCAAACAATCTTGGATAACAAATAAAAAAATAGTATTATTTTATTGACATTACATAATAAACAATCTCTCATAAGCAAGTAGGTTTACATAAATTCTCCACCGATTTTGGCAAATAAGAAACGGTTGAGTGAGAAGATAATGGCGAGCCTTGTTCAAGTCGAAACCGATTTGGTTGCGATTTTTTGTCATCCAGCTTGGACCCGCATTTAGTATACTAAGAATGAAATAATTGATTTTTAGGTAGGGGAACCAATGAAACAATTGATCTTTAGGTAGGTGAACTACCTAAAGAACATAGTTCGACAATTTGTAGTGGATAGGTCACCTTAAAGAACATAATAATCAAAAATATTTCATCTTTTACTTCTATTTTGAGAGAGTGTAAGCTAAATCGAGAAGAAGAAATAAAGAATATCTATAGATAGTTGGAAATTTTTTTTTCCCTTTCCAGATAAATATTTCATTCGTTCTTTTTATTTTGAAAAATTTTTGTTGAATAATTTAGAAAATCAAATTAAACTCTTTCAAAATAAAGGGCAAGAATGATATAAAAAATAATTGAACATGAATAGTAGATTGTGAAAGAGAGAATGCATGTATTTATAGATAGAGAATGGTAGGCATGATTTGATTTTTGGTAGCATGAATTGATTTTTGGTAGATCTAAATTAATTTCAAAATCTGTCGATAATCCATCTCAAATTCACAACACACAATTATGAGAGTGTCTCCAATTTGTCTTAAACGGCAACACATAAAAGTACTTTGTCGCCTACGACTGATCAATTAGGGACACACAGTTCCTTTTAGTGTTGCTAAATTTGGATTTTTCCCTACATATTTAGCAACAAATGCAATGTGCATAGCTAAATGTCCCTAAATTAGCAATGCTTGTTCGCTATTTGTCCCTAAATTAGCGGCACAATTTTCTTTGTGTCACTAATTTGGATTTCCACACACATTTTTAGCGACAAATGCAGTGTGCGTCGTTAAATGTTTCTAAATTAGCAATGCATATGTCTCTAAATTATCGACACAGTTTCTTTTAGTTTTGCTAATTAGGTTTGAAGCCTCCTACTTTAGCAACACATTACCTTTTTAGGTCGCATATTATATTTGGCGCACAGATTTTTAGTAACAAGTAGATAATATATGTCGCTAAATGTATTTTAGCATCATTGATGAAACAACTTGCGACGTAATTGTATCGTCATTTTATTATAGTGCGGGCAATACAATAATTTTACATTGGAAATTATTTTTTTACAATGCAATTTTTTTTCATATCGCTTATTATAGCATCGTGGATCCACACTTTTAGCTAATGTCACTTTTATAGTTATTATTAATAAAAAAAAAACTAAATATTTTCATATCAACTAGCTAGCTTGCTTATAATATATACCACAATTTAAGAGTCGTTTAGAACAGTTTCAATTAACATTATAAATCAATCATTCAAATCGTACTATGTACATTTTGAAAAGAAATAAAAACAAAATTTAAACAAGGATAGCTAGTTTTCCAGCTTATATAGTACGAGGATTTTAAAATTAAAAACCCTCAAAAACTGTGGTATTTAAAATGCATGTAGTAATAAAGATCTAAATTGTAAATGAATAAGAGGAACTCAGGAACATTATGGTAAATACAAGGAGTAATAAAAAGTAGCTCTTTTTCCAATTGTCATGTAGAGTGGTGTTGCTCATTATCTACTTCAATAAATCTTTGACAGAGATCGACCAGAGGTAACAGTTCTTCCCATGACTTCCCACATGCAGCTACGTTTTTTAAGACTTTTTTTTTTTTTTTGGGCATAAACTCTAAATTTTCAAATCAAATATCTCACTTATGCTTTTTAGTTGTCTTTTTTTTTCCCTTTTTTTTTTTTTGTGGAATAAAATATCCTAGTGACCATTGCTCTATGTTACGGATTTGTTTTTAACCTTAAAGTCGTGTAGTTTTAATTGCTATTTCAATCTTTTATGTTGCAACTAAGTAAGCATTTTTGTCCACTATGAAAGAAGAAAGCTAAGCAAGAAAACAATAAAAAAATATAAGAGTTTGGAAGAATAAAATTATATTGCTTGAAAGAAAAGCTTTACAACTCTTAAAATGCTTGGTGTTTTTGGATGGTTTGGCCAAATGAAGTCTCCATTTATTTATAGGCAAAGGAAAATGATCATATAGCTATAATTGATTTAATCCTACGGTGGAGATTGAGTTTCTAGAATTCTCTACAAAATATCTAAGATATTTACATGTTTTACGAAGCAAGCCTAGAGTTCTCCATAAGCTTCTAGAATATTCCACACAACTCTAGAAGCTCTTGAGTTTTCCATAACTTTCTAGAAGATTCCACACACTTCTAGATTTTTTCATAGGCTTTTAGAAGATTCTACTCAATTCTACAGAACTCTGGATCTCTTCAGAAGTTTCAAAAAAATTCCACAAACTTCTAGAAAAATTTTTATTTTTCTCAAAATGTGGAAAAATGCTTACAAAGTATTTGATAAAATGTCAAATTTATGTCGCCCACCAAATGTTCCCCCTCTAAAAAAAATTTTATTTTATTAATTTAAAGAAAAAAAATTACAAGAGAAAAGTAGTCAAAGGCACGAAGACTCTTTGGTCACCTTCATAAATCTTTGAACATTTGGACAAGTAGTCAAAGGCTCAAAAACAGTTGGGTGGCCTCACCTTCGTGCATGACCTTTAAGTTCTGTTTGGGATGCATGACAGAAAAGGATTAAACTGGATTGAAGAAAATATAGTTCAATCCTATGTTTGGTGGCATTTTATTTCCTATTAAAATGGATTAAAAATTTTGTTAACAGAAAATATAAAAATTAAAAAATTAACTAATTTTTAATAACTAATTAATCTTATTTTTTTTTATTTTTTTTATAAATTAAAAGCTTATTAAAAATTCGATGTGTAATCTAGTCAAAACTAACTTATAAAATATATATGATCAGCATTAAAGAAGGTTTTACATAATATTTTTATGAATAAACTAAGAGAACAATTAAATGTCGATTGTAAATTAATTGCATGCCATGCTTGGCACAAAACCAAATGAAGCTCAGACGATTTTGGTAGAAGTCTAGAGTTTGGCAAATGGAAGTCTAGGGCTTGCCAATGCCAATGACTTTCTTACAACTTGACCAAGTAGCACATTTGTTTTTAATTTTGTATTTAGTCAAACATTTGAAGATTCAAGTCCATGTGGGAGCACAATAATTGGCTTTCTTTTCATCTTATTTCCAAAGGGTTTTGTGTCAGATTCCAGTTTCCACCCCGTTGATTTAAACCATAACTGCCTCCCTCAATTGAAAAGTTATCAAATATTAAATAATTCATATACTTACCAAGAAAGCTTTTTAGATGTGGACGAAACTTATATAACTTGCGAATTTGGTGTTTTTCAACCTTGTAAAAAATGACTGAAGGAGTTAATTAACAGGCAGGGTTAATTTAAAAGTTTAAAGGTGTGTATTTAATTAAGAGTTTTAAAAAATTTTATAGATGTTTTTTTAATTATAGATTTTTGTACTCTTCAGCATATTTTTTTTAATTTTATAAAAATATGGATAACTTTTATAAATTTTTAAATGGCTTTTATAAATTTTTTTGAATGAATGTTACAAATTTTTTATTTTTACTATTCAAGATNATTTATAAATATTTCATATTTCTCTCTTTTTAATTGTAATAATTTAATCATTGTCCTGAAGCATATTACCCTTCTATGTTGGCTATATAATATATACATGCATATTTAGTGGGGTATATTCAATTAAGACTTTGAAGGGCTTTTTTAAATCACAAACTTTTGTAGATTTTAATAGATTTTTACAGAGTTTTTTAGAGTTTATAAAAGTATACTTGATTTTGAATGACTTTTATAAACTTTTTTTAAATGACTCGAATAGACTTTGAACGAATTTTATAATTTTTTTTAATGACTTGTAAATTTTGAACAACTTTCATAGACTTTTATATTATTTCACATAGTTATGAAATATTTTTATATAGTTCTAAAAATTTTCATTTTAAAAAAAAACGTTTTAATATACTTTCATTAATTTTGAAATATAATAAAGACTTTATAGCTGTATAATTATATTTATAACTGTATAATTATATTTTTTACATCAATAAAAATATTTTTTAAAAGAATAAAAATATAAATTACCTCAATAAAAAAATTTATTGCCAAAATTATTTACCGAAATTCAATATTATTTTTATTTTTTAGTATTTAAAAATAATTTAGACATTATACTTTTCATATTTAGCAAAAGTAAATGAACATAAGAAAAATAAATAAAAATAGTCATTTATTAGATTTTTAAGCAAATTACAGTTTTATTGCACTTTGTTATATTTATATATTAAAAATAAATCAAAAATTGCATTTTTATAAAATAAAAAAAGAATTCTAAAATAAAAAAATCTATAATTTTTTTATTAGACTTTCGTTTTGCAGTAGAGAATAAAATGAAGAGGGAGAAGAAGAGAGATAAAAAAAAATCTAAAATAATGTAAAATAATTAGAATCATTTAAAAAAAAATTAAAAGTTTACAAAAATTTTAAAGAAAAATTAAAGACTTTTTATCAGCATAAAATTTTTATTTTTGATTAAAAAATTTATAAAAGTCTTTTATTAACAAATTTAATATTTCGTGATTTTATAAACTTTTAAAAAGTTTTAATTGAATATTTTATTATTTTTATAAATTTTTAAAAATTCATATTAAATACTCTATAACTTTATAAAAATTTTAAAAAATTTATATTTAATACACCTAAATTTTTTAACTTCGTAAAAATCTTTTTAAAATCTTAATCGAATATATCTAATTAAAAGTCTAACTTGACACGAGTTTTACGCATACTTAAAAAGAAGCACTGTAAAAACAGATGACGATACAGTGGGCGTTTCAGAATTATGCGCNTATTTAATACATCTAAACTTTTTAACTTTGTAAAAATCTTTTTAAAATCTTAATCGAATATATCTAATTAAAAGTCTAACTTAGACACGAGTTTTACGCATACTTAAAAAGAAGCACTGTGTAAACAGATGACGATACAGTGGGCGTTTCAGAATTATGCGCAAAAAGACGGAGAAGCAACAAAAGCAGTGACCTGGTCCTTTCGCGCCACGCGTCACGAGCTGGAACCATGCAACACAAAAAGCCTAGTAATACCCCAGTAACTGTACCAAACCAACAGTTACAGCCAAGGTTAAAAGATTCCTTTCACTGTCAGGCTTGAGAGTCACGCGACTCACAAGCAGCTGGTGGTGATGATGACCATAATGCCAGTAAATCACCGTATATAAAAAATAAAATAAAAAGCATAATGACCGAGTCATATAAACTTACTGATTAAGAAAAGCAACAATAATTTACTATATCACCGCTACAAACTTCTTACTTTATACATAAACAATTAATCTTACAGTACATATAATTAATTTCCTTCTGTTTTTGGAGGATCAAAACAATTATCTTAACAGTTAGGTTAATTATTCTATGTTAATACATGTCGTTTAAGGGGGAGAAAAATATATACTATTTTTGCAATTAATACTTGACAGATTTTACTTAGTAAGATTAAACCAGTTTTTTTAAATAAAACAAAAGAAAAAAATTTAATTTTTCTTTTTGAAATTAAAGAAATTTGATACTATTTAACCATCTTTCTTTGCATAAGATCCGTTCATGGAGTGCTTGATGGTTAATTTGCAGGGAAAACTACCAAATCTACGTCTTTGCCGACCCTCCTGTCACCACCTTCCTATGGGGAGCTACTATTATATGTGTCTGATAACCCATGGATTCGATGCCTTACTTTTGTTTTTTCTATTATTTTAGTTTATCCTTATTTTTTATTTTATATATATAACTAAAGCCATATACGACAAATAGAATCTGATTTCTATCTCATTTTTTTTCCATCATTATCCACTTTTAATATGATATTACACTTTCTTTTAAAAAAATATCAGTAAATAAAATAAATATATATATGCTTGTACAGTTAGATTCACATAATGTGGATTTAAAAATTTTAGCATCATATTTTTGTTTATCAGCCATTGAATACTTTAAAAAAGTGCATTTATGATTCATGAGTCTTTACAAAATTGCGAATTTGACTTTATATGTATAAATTGCTTTTAGAAATCTATCACTTATCGTAAAAGAATAAAAACAGAAAAATTTTCATCCCAACGTACCAGTATTTTTGTTATTAAAAAAAAAAGCATAAAAAACTAAAATTTTACAATTGCTACATAAGTTGCGAGCTCTGATAACTTGTAATGGGCAACATAAACCTTTTCTTAAAATTGTAAACGTATACACAGATATAGATGGCCGATGATTCAATAAAACAGACTAAAGGAATCTTACCGAATAACTCATATTTAAATTTTATTACAACCTTATAGAAATTTGATTATCACTGTAAACCACCGAAAAAAAACTAATGTTGAAAAAGCCATTAGCAAGTCATTATAATTAAGATTTTATTTGGCATAGTTTTTAAAAAATTAAAATAATTTTAAAATTTTAAAATTTTTTTATAAAAGTATTTGAATAATATATGGAAGTACTTTAAATTTTTTAATTTTTTTAATCAAAATGGGTATAAAATAAATTTTTCATAAATCATAAAAACTAATAAAAAATTTAAAAATAAAAACTCTGCTAAACAAGTAAAATTAAATGATAAAAAAAAGTTACTTGCATGTCTTAAAGTAAAAGACAATGATTGTTGGAATGTTCGAAAACAAAAAATGTTAAAAATATACTCTTCAATAATAATATATTAATTTTAAATAATAAAGTTATATAAAATTATTTAAAAAGCTGAGATAGATTTCAAAGTAATTGGAGCATTCAACCCTCTATGCATACAAATAGTAATATTTATAATTTGATCAACACTATAAACAAAAATATATATAGATATATATATATATATATATAATATTTAAAAAGCCAATAGTCATTCCCATTAATATTAATAGGGTTGAGCGATGGAAAAAAGACGCTGCATGCTTAAAGTAAAAGACAATGATTGGTGGAATGTTCTCACAGAGCAACAGAAAACTAAAACATATATATTTATTAATAATATATTTATTTTTAAATGAAAAATTCATATAATAATATGTAAAACATTTCAAGCAGAATTTTTTTTTAAAATAAGTAAAGCTGTAAACCCATATGCAACAAATAATAATATTTACTTTTTAAAAATAAAAAAATAAATGAAACGAAATCTGAAGGAATGTTTTTTATGATAAAAAATAAAGTTAATTTCAACTAATTTTTGATATTTGATTTAAATTTAATTTAATATTTTAAGTTTATTATAATATATTTATTTTTTTTACATATATATTTAATTACTATTATATTTTTTATTTAAAAATTTTTTTAAATATTAATTAGTTAAAAATATAATAATAATTAAATGTGAAGAAACTATTAATATATTATTTTAAATATAAAAAACGAAATTTAAATTAAATTTTAAAATGTATTCGTACGAGCCTACGAGGTACTATAAATAAAAAATATTTTATTAATGCTGTGAGAAAAGGTACGTGGTACCATTAATAATCATTAATCACTCATGATTTAGGGTTGAGCTTTCGTTTATAGACGAAGAAAAGGCCCGCTATCCTCTGATCAGTATCATAAATTGCTGACACCATACGCACCAAATCCAATTAACATCTTCAACTTCCAATTAGAAAACCGTGAAGAGTTAGAAAAAAAAAAAGAAAAACGTGGAGGGGACCACTAACCAGTAACTGATGGCTCCGTCAAATATAATTTTATTTTTTTCTTTCAGATCATATCGCTCTCTCAAAATATTTTCTATTTTAATTTTTTATGAATTTATATTAATTATTTATAAACTAATATTAGTTATTATAAATATGTTATTTATTTATCTAAATATAATATTATTTATTTATAAATAGCATGTTACTCATGATTCTTATTGAAATTTCATTTTAAAAAATGTTCAATTGCCAAACAGCGTCTAAACCAGCGAAACACCAATTTTTTTTAACGCATCGCTAACCCTAACGAATTAGACGGCGCCGTTTAAAACTGAATCATTCAATTGACTTTTTGACAGGCTCTCACGTACTTAAATGTCAAGGAAAAATTGGCACGTAAGCATCTTTGGATTTTAGGTGGATCACGTGTATGAATTCTGCTTCGAAAACACGGCGTTGTCATCGGGGATTGCACTTTACGGATTAAGACCTGCACACAAATTTTAATACCCGATTAGTACTTGTGCCTGCTAGTAATTTTTTTTTTCCCATATATTACTATACAATAAACCGGGTAACAATGGAAAACAATATTCAATAAAAAAATTTCATAATATTTTTACAATAAAAATATTTTCATTTTAATAAACTAAAATTTATCACTAAAAATATATTTTAATAATAAATTTAAAATTATTATCATTAAAAATAAATTATTTATAATATTATTAGTGATCATTTTTATTTTAAAATTTTCATATATATATATATATATATATAAAACAATTAAGTGAGTTGTTTACCGGGAAAATAAGTTATCAGTTCAACTAGCTATTACAATTTATATAATAATATTAATGTTACTAAAATATACATTAAATAAATTATGTAATAATATATAATTGTTTTTTAAACATTTATTTATATTTTAATAAATAATATAATATATTATTTATTTATAAGTAAATATTTAATAAAATTTATATATTTTATTTTAATACAAAATTATAAATAATAAAATTTATATAGCACGAGATTAATAAAATAATAAAAAATAACATAATAATTATTAATAAAATAGTAAAAAATATCGTAATAGTTACCGTTGCATGCAAAATATATAAACAGTAATTAAATAAATAATATAATATATTATTTATTTATAAGTAAATATTTAATAAAATTTATATATTTTATTTTAATACAAAATTTATATAGTAAAATTTATATAAAACGAGATTAATAAAATAATAAAAAATAACGTAACAAAATTAATAAAATAGTAAAGAATAACGTAGCAGCTACCGTTGCATGCAAGTTTTTCTTCCATGCAGCGATGCTAGGTATTAAATAGCACTTTTCTATTGTGTTTTGGCCTCTTTATCAATTTCTTCTCATTTTCTGCGAAAAAGACTGCTTTTATGTTTTCTGTCTTCTCCACCCCACCTCACCCTCAAGAGTGAGATCTCCGGCATTGACCCGTACTTATCCGGTAAACTTCGGTACAGTATTAGCTTAGAATGTTTCTAGTTATTATATGTCAATTTCTATGTTCCAGCATTTGGAATAAATTTGTATAGCAAAAGTAGAAAAATTAAGTGGCATTACCAGAGAAAATTACTGAGTATCTCTAGGACTTTCTGTTTTTGCTGTTTTAGCCATAATTTTCACCAATAAAACCGAAAGTTAAGGGATCCTTAAATGAATGAAATTAAACCACAGTCCTATCTGTTTGATCCTTTTATTCACAGACCTCTTCACTGTTTACCATATGAGAGCAGCTATGTTGTTGTTTGAGCGATCTATCTGTTTAAAGAGATGCCTTTTTTGTTCATGATTTTCCATGAACTTGGATGAACTGGTTTCATTAATGTTCCCTTCTGCTCATAGCTTTTTCCACGCTGTCTGTCTTTTTGGCCTCTTGCTGCTCTGCTGTTCCTTCAGTTACTTGTAACCTCTAATTTCTCAAGTTTCTTCATGTTTCTTTTTCCGGCAGGACAATTCCCTGAAATGGGTCTTCAGATTGATGAAGAACTGCCAATAATGGTAGCCGATAAACACGCAAAAACCTATCTTCCATAAGAAAGCCCAACGGCAGTGAAATTAAAGCCAGACAGTTTTTGTTTTGCATGAAAGGGGTTGGAAACAAGGGGCAAAATATCTTGGCAATCTTTCTTTACAATTCTTTCGCGGGAGCTGAGAAATGGATATCGAACAGCGGAGGAAGAATGAGTCAGAAATGCAGAGTTCCTGGATTCCGATGACCCCTTTAAAGCCTTTTCCCCAAAGACCCGAGCAGATCTGTTTAAACGGTCAAAGACTCCAACCACAAGAAGAAATTAGTACTCTGTCGGAGAAGGGAGAGCAATTTCACTCCCAAATTCCTGCGGTCAATAACACGGAAGTCGACAATTGGGGAACTGGAAACAATGTGGGAATTTGCAGGGAAAATCCCTTTGATAGCATGGCCGGAATTTCTTTTACCGGCCTATTGGCTCTTGCAAACGCTGCGACCGTTACTTCGGGTAATAATACAGCGCAAATGGCAAACGAGGGCGCAGCAGAAAGTCGCCATTTATTTTCCTCTGGAAATTCACAGATCAGAAGCCACCAGCTGGGGTTCAGCTCCGCAACCCAGTCGCTCAGAATCCACGATACTCCTCTTGAAATGAACTCGTGGAATTACTGCGCGCCAGAAGGTGAACGTAAGTCTGACAATTACAAAGCCTGCTTTATAATTGATCACACACATTCACTAGAGAAACAAGGGGGGATAGATAGTCACCATAGAGTCTGGATCAGTACAGTACAGTTGATGGGATGGACTGCTACAATTGTAAATTGCTAAAGTTATATAGATATTTCAATTTCTTAATTCCCATGCAATTCAAGAATTATCATAGTATTTGTCTCTACCTTCCACATCTTGGAAATGAAATGATTAAACTCGCTCAATTATTAATAACAAAATAAAAAATTGAAAATGGAAGAAAACCTGTTTCTTCCCAAACTATCATTTTACTGCAATTGCTATGGAAAGTTTTGAAAACATTTTCAATTCAATGTTACTGATCTGTATTAACCAAATGTTTTGCAGCTGAATTCTCAGTTGATCAGCATCATTCCTATGATCTTAATTTGCTTCCTGGAAGTACATATGGTGGAGCCATTAGCAAGAGCATTCCACAGTTTGCACCTGTAACACCGGAAAAGCCCACAAGAGCAGATAACAAAGAGGTTTCTGAGATACAGAGCTTACATGCAGATGAAAGAAAGCAGCAGAATGAAGTTGCTACTATAACAGTGGACATCATTGAGCTTGATAGTGATGAAGAAACCCTGAAGCCTCCTTCAGATTCCTTGCTAGCTGCTGTTTCCACACCGCCAAAGGAGAATCACAGGATTGACCTGAACAAAACACCACAGAGGAAACAAAGAAGAAAAAAGCACAGGCCCAAGGTGGTTAAAGAAGGTAAACCAAAAAGAACACCAAAGCCAGTGACCCCAAAGCCTGCAGGTTCAAAGGAAAATCCAACAGGGAAGAGGAAATACGTGAGAAAGAATGGAGTCAACAAAACTTCAAAAACTTCACCACCAGAAGTAGGACAAACTTCTGACTCCAGAACAGCCGAACCAACCAAGAAATCATGCAGAAGGACCTTAAATTTTGAACTAGAAGAACCAAAAGATGTAAATTCCTCCAATATATCTCCATGCTTAGATTCAGAATCATATGTACATCAGCTTTGCAGCAATGGATTTCAATCAAAATCAACCGTGCAGCTTTGCAATGGAATGGAAGTGATGGTAGGAAACACACAAGCTGGTATTGCCTATGAACTCGACTGTTCTACGCATCAAATGCAAAGAAGTTACATGTCAGTTCCTGCCAAAACTAACTCTGCCCAGGCAAAACTGAATGTCAATTTCCAGGAGGAGGATGCAGATGTTCAGGTAACTGACCATACTCAACAGAAAAATACAGTAGAAGTTATGCTGGACTGTGGTACTCAATCATGCCCAAGAAGTTCAAATGACTCAAACTGCAGCACCACTGTAAATCTGAGAGAAGGAAAAGCAAACAGAGCCAAGCAAAAATATTATCTTGCTGTCAAGCAAGCAGATACCGACAGCAGAAATTTAGTTGGGGTTCACTATAATACTTTACAAGCATACCAGATGTCTTGGATGCACTTTCCAAAAATTTACAAGAAAAAAAGAAGTGAGAAGGGGCAGAATTATAACACATCAAGCACAACATGTTGCATAACAGCAGCAAAAGATAGAGCATATTGTCAAAAGAATGCTGAAGGTAATCCTAATAAATTAGAAACCAGATACCAGACTTCTGGCCCTCATTTTGACAGCAATAAGGTTTCAACTGCATGTGGTGAATCAGGAAAAGGCGTTCAGGATAAGCTGCAAACTTTTGAAAGTATTATGGCTTTAAATCAGAAGGAGAGGACAACAAAGAAAAGGTCTAGAGGTGCTAAAAGAGTTCGTGACTTAGCTTCATTATCCATGAAAGCAGATCACAGTGATGAGCAAAGAGCTGGGAACGTTCATAGGCCTCACACATGCATTGATGCCCTAGTTTCAGACATGCATTCAACACTCACAAGGAAAAAACGATCAAAGAAGAGAAACTCTCTTGCAGTCCAAAATCTTGCATTCTATGGGGACCAGCAATCCTTTTCCAAATCATCAGGTACGTCAATCAAAAGCTATTTTGCTATCTGCAACACCACTTATGAATGTTTTCAGTGTACTGAATTTGCCAAACAGTTTTGTGATTTCCTTGCCTATTTACTGCAGGCACTCCTATAGGAACAATAATGCAACCGATGACTGTTGCTGCAATTATTGAGCAACTAAAATGTTTAGACATCAACAGAGAAAGCAGCAAATATGCATATCAACAGCAGAATGCAATTGCCCCTTATACTGCAAAAAATGAAGAACAAAATGCACTTGTTCTTTATGGAGGAGATGGCCCTCTTGTTTCATTTGATCCTACCAAGAAACGCCGCCCGCGACCTAAAGTAGACCTTGATGAAGAGACTAATAGAGTATGGAAACTTCTCCTAGGAAATATAAACAGTGAAGGTATTGATGGAACTGATGAAGATAAGGTAAAATGGTGGGAAGAAGAGCGAAGAGTGTTTCGTGGACGAGTCGACTCTTTTATTGCAAGAATGCATCTTGTGCAAGGTACAAGAATTTCTACTCATTGTCATTGGAATATCTTTGGGGGAAAAAAAAGTACAAAAGTTTTCAGGATTTTTGATCAACCAACTACAGGATGCTACATTTGATAAAATTAAGATTTCATGTTTTTTTAAAAATATACCAAGAATTTCAACAATCCTGCCAACATCCTTATTGTGTAGAGAGGTTGGGGTAGAGAATTTCAAGCACCTGAAAGCTCAAAAAGTGTAGTGCATTAGAGCCTATTCAGTATCAACAATTATTCAAAATGGATTATACTGAATCAGACTCCATAAATAACCTAGCTACTAAACATCAAATATATTAAGAATCTCTTAAAAGATAAAACTGACAAATGAAAGTATAAGAGCTACTCCACAAATTTAACTGATGACAAAAAGCAGGGAAAGGTACTTATAAAATTCCAATACCATGGCAACAGGAAGCAATCAAATCAGGTTTAAATTTCCTCTCATGTAATTTAACCATAAAAAAATAACCAGAGCAATCGAGAGAAGGTAAAGTTTTTCATTTTAATCGAAATTTAGTAAAAAACACTCCTATGATGCTTCAGGCCAGGGATACTTTTGTTACGTTATAGAAATATTTCTATCATTATATTAAGTTGTATCTTTTGTAGCCTAACACTTTATGAAATTTCCACAGGAGATAGGCGTTTCTCTCGATGGAAGGGATCTGTTGTGGATTCAGTGGTTGGAGTTTTCCTTACACAAAATGTCTCAGACCATCTTTCGAGGTGAAACATAATATTAGGATAATCATTAGAGCTATTGATGTCAACAGACAGTTCAAATGAGATTTTCAATTAATCAAGTCTCTCTACATTTTTGCAGCTCTGCATACATGTCGCTTGCTGCACATTTTCCCCTCAAGCCAAGAAACAATGACAAAGCATGCATGGTAGTAGATGAACCAGTCGAATGCATAAATGAGATTCCAGGCTTCATTGACACTGAGCAGAATGAAGTAAAAGTAGCCAACAGCATAGAATTTTTTGGATGCAATACTGGGGCTGTTAGCTCAACAAATGAATCAGAATGCAAATTATCCAATCTGTCTGAAACTGGCCTAGAGGTGTACCATAACCAATCAGTAATAGTGTCAACCAATCAGATTTTTGGAACAGTGGCAGAATGTTACATGGATAGAGATGGGAAAAGTGATGCAGTTTCATTTCAAAATTCTGTGGATTTTTCTACGTCTCAAACCAGTGATGAAGGAGGGTCATGCTCGGAGAGCAACTCAGAAGCAGAGGATCTGCCAAACAAATTTAAACATGGAAGATTGGATAACTCCATTTCATTTATGGAACTTCTACGGAATGCTGAAACTACCATGCTACATGAAGTTTATGTTCATGCAGAGTACGAATACAACCAACCTAAAGGTATAGGGCATGACAATCAAAAGAAAAGTAAAGATAAAGATAGTCTTCAAACTTCTTTAGAAGCATCAACAAATGCTTCTAGTAACTATTGTTTGCCTCTAAACACCAATTCAGGAGTATCAGCAGTTGATTGCTTTGAGATATTTGAAGAAACCCAATCTTCTAACATTTACAAGAATAAAGATGAAAACAGTATGAGCGGACAAAGTACACTAACAGTGGAATCTGCCAGTCCAGATACTATAAATAAGCTGACAGTGCATGCTCAGGAAGCACCAATATGTTCCAGTGAATCATTCAAAAACACTCAAGGAGACAATACTATAATTGTCCAAACAGAAAGCAGACAGGTCATAAACCCCAGAAATGTTGAACTGCCAGCTGAGGAGAAAAACAAAATGTTGCAAAATTTGCCAAACATTTCTGGAGAAATTATAGACGTTGGACAAAATAATGCAGAACGAGATTTAAATGAGCATGGTCATTCATCAAGTAGGGAGTTCATTGAGATAAATGCTGCAACTTCAAAATCAATGAGCAAAAGAGTTCAAAAGGAGAAAAAGAATGAGATCAATTGGGACAAATTAAGAGAAAAGGCAGAAGCCAATGGAAGAAGAGAAAGAACACCAAACGCAATGGACTCCTTGGATTGGGAAGCTGTAAGATGTGCAGATGTTCATGAAATTGCCAACACTATCAAAGAACGGGGAATGAACAACATGCTTGCTGAGCGAATCAAGGTAAATGTATAACATTCAACATAATGTTTTAGTGAGTTTGTCCACTTATTAGACAGAGATTCCTTTAAATTGGCTAATCATGATTTATAAGCTCATACAGGATTTTCTTAATCGGCTGGTTAGAGAACATGGAAGCATTGATCTTGAATGGTTAAGGGATGTGCCACCTGACCAAGCAAAGTAAGCATCCAGAATAGATCCAACTCAGTTCACAATTATAAGAACTTAAAATAAATTGGAAACTATGATTCTAACATCTTTTATGAACATGGCATGCTAGTGTTGCTAAAATATGATGTATTGAATGTGCATTACATGCGTTATACTTCACTTCTTTGTTTTGCATACCAAACTTTGTTCATTGCACCTATAGGGAGTATCTACTCAGCATAAGAGGATTGGGATTGAAGAGCGTGGAATGTGTGCGCCTTCTAACACTTCACCATCTTGCTTTTCCAGTAAGTTGACAATAAAGTATGATTATCCTAGATAATGGAAAAAAAAAATTCAAAAATCTCATTCTTTTTAGCTACATCTTTGATAGGTCGACACAAATGTTGGACGCATAGCAGTACGATTAGGATGGGTACCCCTTCAGCCGTTGCCAGAATCACTACAGTTGCATCTTCTTGAAATGTGAGTATCATGAACATCAAGACTTTTGCTTCTTAAAATGTTTATACACCTAAAACAAGAGCAACTTATTTTGATTTTCCCATAGGTATCCAGTGTTGGAATCCATTCAAAAGTATCTTTGGCCTCGATTATGCAAGCTTGATCAAAGAACATTGTAAGAGCAAAATTCACTTTAACTTGGACCATTAACAAAAGCTTGTATTCACGCATGATTTAAGCAAACCAAGCAAAATAGTAAATTGATGAACCAAACCATTTAAATTTCCTTTACCAGGTATGAGCTGCACTATCAGATGATAACATTTGGAAAGGTATGTTGTACTAGTTTACATGAGAAGTGGATTTTTCTTCAATGTTATGAACTAAGAATGAATGAAATAACAATCTTCAATACAGGTGTTTTGCACCAAAAGCAAGCCTAATTGCAATGCATGTCCAATGAGAGGAGAATGTAGACACTTTGCCAGTGCATTTGCAAGGTTTGCATACCATTTTCTCTAGTACTTTTGCATCCATGCATTGAATGTTTCTATTGTACTTATATAGAACCCCTTTTAAAAGTTCAGCCTAATTTTTACAAGAATGATCTTACAATCAACTTAATTATCAAAATGAGGGGAAAATTAATAACATTCAGAAGGTTCTTGAAATCAAACTCTATGTAATACAAAGGCCCATTTTTTAGTTTAGTGAAAATTTTACATTAGAAAACCATAAAAAGCCTACTCTTCAAACTTTCAAATAACTATCCCCATTGTTCCTAGGTTGAAGAAAATAATATTGAGAAAATCTTCCAAAAATATTTTTTAGTTGACTAATGAACAAATAAACAAATATATTGGTAGTTAAACATCTACAAAAAAGGAAACTAATACTAATTACAGATTAACTTCCTAAGAATCTTCCTAAACTTTGGATATAAAATATACTCTCAAATATTTATGGATACAATCTATATGGAAATATTATTACAATCCTCCTCAAGTTGGTTCAAATATATCTATCATTCCTAGCTTGCTAGTTATTGACTGAGATTGTTGTCCTAAAAGCTCTTTAGTGAGAATATTTGCTAATTGATATACAAATAGTACAAATGGTTTGTAGATTAAACCACATTAAACTTCTCTTTGATGAAATGTCCGTTAATTTCCACATGTATAGTTCTATCATGTTGCACTAGATTATAAGCAATGTTGATAGCAGCTTTGTTTTCAAAGTAGAATTTCATAGGTCTACTATTAGTCACCTTGAGCTCTCTCATAAGTGATTTCAACCACATCAATTCACATATCCCTTGAGCCATGGATCCAAACTCTGCTTCTGCATTTAATCTAGCAACATCTTTTTTACTTCACCAAGTTACTAGGTTACTTCCCACAAATGAGCAATATCCTTAGGTGGATCTCCTATCAATAATAAAACTTGCCCAATATGCATCAGTAAGGGAAAAACTTTCAAATGAATATTTCTAGAGATAATAAACCCTTATCAAATGTTCCTTTCAAGTACCAAAGGATTCTCATAACAGCATGTCTAGAAAGTGATATGTAAATTAGCTTACCTACCAGCCTTTGATATTTGTGTCCACAATAGTCACTTCTGATGGTTTCCCAAGTTGGTGATTACTTTCAATTGGTGTATCTCTTGTTTCACATCCTAGCATTCATGTTTCCTTGAGTACATCTAGAATATATTTCCGCTGAGATAAAAAGACTCCTCTCTTAGACCTTGCTACCTCAATTCCAAGGTTAGTATCATAGATCACGTAAGTCTTTAATTTCGAACTCTTTGGCAAGAAGTTGTTTCAAATCCTTTATTTTTGTAGTATTGTTTCCAAACAAGATACTATCATCAACATAGACAATAAGAACAATAATCTTACCTCCATCTCTGTGTTTATAAAACATGGTGCAATCTCATTGCCTTTGGTTGTATCCCAAATTTCAAACATATCTTGTAATTTTTTCAAAACAAGCCTTTGGAGAATGCCTCAACCCATAAAGGGCCTAAATTTACATACCTTCTCCTTTCCAAGCCTCTTTTCAAATCTTGGAGTTAGAAGCATGAACATTTCCTCATCAAAGTCACCATGGAGGAATGCATTTTTTCACATCCAATTGATGTAAGGGCCAGTCCAAGTTTGCAGCTAATGATAACAAGACTCGCACTGTGTTCATTTTTGCAATTGGTGAAAATGTCTTATAATAATCTATGCCATACACTTGTGTGGATCCAATTGATGTAAGGGCCAGTCCAAGTTTGCAGCTAATGATAACAAGACTCGCACTGTGTTCATTTTTGCAATTGGTGAAAATGTCTTATAATAATCTATGCCATACACTTGTGTGGATCCGTTAGCAACAAGTTTGGCCTTGTATCTGTCAATGGTCCCATTAGCCTTGACTTTTATTGTAAATACCCATTTACAACCCATTGCTCTTTCCATTTGGGAGTTTACAAGTTTTCATGTATTATTTTTCTATAGGACTCTCATTTCCTCCATAACTGCTTCTTTCCACCTTGGATCACCCAAAGCTTCATATATAGTTGTTGGGAAACTTACACAAGAAAGATTAGTAACAAAGGCTTGATAAGGTGGACTTAGTTTATGGTAGGACATAAAATTAAAGATGGGATACTGAGTACATGACCTAACACCCGTTCCAAGAGCAATTGGTAACTCAAGTTCAGGGAAGGGTAATGTAGAAGAAACATGATCAGGAAAAGTAGAAGTTTTTGAATTACCTAAATTTAGCAAGTCTACTTTGTCCAGAGCAAAAGATTGATCATGAGAAGGATGTTCAGCCTTTTTATTCCTACTAGAATACACCTGAAACTTTTTCTCTTTATCCTGCAACTTTTCTGTGTCTTTCATTCTTATGTTAACTTAAACATGCTCTAAAGGTGTTCAAATGGTACTCTCTCCCATTATCAATCATTAGAATCTGAATGTTGGCTTGAAACTGGGTTTGGATCATTTTATGAAAATATTAAAATGTTTTTTCAGTTTTAGATGTATCCTTTAAAAGATAAGTCCAACACAGACAGGAATGATCATCACTAAAATTAATAAACCATCTAGCACCAGAGACTATTGATGCAAGGACACCATAAATCACTCTGCACAAGTGAAAAAGGACTGGACTGCTTGCAAGTATGTGAAGGAAATCAGGCACGATTATGTTTAGATAATTCATAAGTTTCACATTGAAAGTTTGAGATTTATTTTTTTTTTCATTTTTTTTCCCCCTAAATAATGATGGGAATGAGTTTTAAATATGGAAAATTTGGATGTCCTAATCTAAAATGACACAATTTAATCTCATCCTCACCAGCTATAGAAATTGCACATTGAGGTAACTTAACCTCATTGTTAACAATTGAAGGTATTTCTTCTAGAATATAGAGGCCACTAACTTCCTTAACACTGCCAATCCTCTTCCATGTACATTGGTCTTAAAATTCACAGTGAGTAGGAAGAAACTTAGCCACACAATTTAGATCTCGTGCAAGCTTATTCATAGAAACTAAATTGCAAGATAATTTATAAACATGTAAAACTAAATGTAAGATTAGACTCTTTGAGATTTGAATAGATCCTTTTTCCAACAACAGAAGCAAAAGAGAGATCAGCAACTTTAACCTTTTGAGGGCCAGAACAAGGAACATAAGAAAAAAACAATTTAAAGATACCAGTCATGCAATCAGTGGCCCCTGAATCAATGAGCCGAGGGTCAGATCTGAAATTTGAGCTATAACAAACAGTGAAAAAACTACCGGTTTGTGCCAAAAATATGAAGAGAAATTGGAGTGACCTGTGATTGCCTCATAAATCTATACGAGTGCTCTGGTTGCTCCTTGGTAATACCAGAATTTGGTTGAATCCTGCCAGACATTCTGTGGAATTTTTTTTATTCAAGTAAATCTGATGTTACTCCAATAATATTTGAGTTCACACTAGTAAGGGTGAAACAGATAAATAGTTAGCCTAAAATAACCAACAAATAGGTAATTAAGGCTGAACAGGTTGACAATAAAGGTCAACAACCAGAAACTACAATGTAGTTCACTACCGCAATTAATAGCCAAATAAAACAAATCAGGCACCCCAAAAGAAAAAAAGTCTATCGTCCCTAATAGCATTTGGGTACCAGAGCTTTAATATCTGTAGAGTAAATCAACAGTTGGAGAAATAACTCTGGCAAGTGGACAGTCAGCAAAGGGGCATGGTTTTGGTTCCTTGTGTAGAACTTTGAAGCCAATGGAAAGGATAGGCTGCCCAAAAAAAAAAATCCTAGGTAAAAATAAACCTCTGATACCATGAAGATTATAATATTGAAAAATATTCCACCAATTTTCTTAAATCAACTAATGAACAAATAAACAAATATATATGCAGCTAAACATTTAAAGGAAACTAATACTAATTACAAATTAACTTCCCAAGAATCCTTCTAAGATTTGGAGACTAAAATATACTCCAGACATATGTGGAAATAATAATATAATCTATATGGAAATATTAATACAGTCTTCAACACAGGTACATGATACATCCTTCAAATTGAGTTCTTAACAAAACATTTTCATGCAGCGCAAGACTTGCTCTGCCAGGGCCAGAGGAGAAAAGCATAGTAAGTGCAACTGAGAAAGGAAGACATGTAAACCCTACAGTGATCAACAATGGAACACCTTTGCCCCTCCTTCAGGAAAACACCCACCTGGAAGAAAACCAGCTACTAGATGCAAGCCAGAAACCACAGGCAATAGCTGGATCCTGTAACTGTGAACCTATAATTGAAGAACCAGCAACACCAGAGCCAGAGTGCACACAAATATCAGAGGACATTGAGGATGCTTTCTATGAAGATCCTGATGCAATTCCGACAATCAAACTTAATATTGAAGAGTTCACTCAGAATTTACAGAATTATATGCAAGAAAATATGGAACTTCAAGAAGGTGATATGTCAAAGGCCTTGGTTGCCCTAACAACAGAAGCTGCTTCAATTCCTATGCCTAAGCTTAAGAATGTGAGCCGCCTACGTACAGAGCACCTAGTGTAAGTGATTCACCCTTCTCTTTAAATATCAAGAAACCATTCTAACTCTTGCTTGTCTTTATTATTCCTGAATTTTGTTCAAGTGAACCAAGGGAAAATTAGATTCTACTAATCAAAATGTAGATATTATAAGCCAAGAAAAATTGGAAAAAAAAAAAACAAAATTCAAACTCGTGAAAATAGTATAGAGAAAGCATCAACAGATCATATTGAACAAAGAACCAAAATTTCAGATGTTTATTAATATTGCTCTTCATCATGCAGCTATGAACTTCCAGATTCACACCCCCTTCTGGAAATGGTTAGTTATACACCCATGCTTACCAAGGAATTATTTTTTACCATCCAATTTGATTTCTCATATCTTGGTTTTCTTAACAGTTAAAGATGGAGAAGAGAGAACCTGATGATCCATCCTCATACCTTTTGGCCATATGGACACCAGGTTAACAGATGACTATAATATGTCTACTTTGGATAACTATAAGAATTATAATAGAAGACCAACACAGCAAAAGAATATTAATAAGTTTTCTAATTCAGTACATTCTCTAATCAATTTTACTAAGTTTTTTTATTTGTATCCATGTCAGGTGAAACAGCAAACTCAATTCAACTACCTGAAAAAACGTGTGGTTCACAAGATTTTGGCAAATTGTGTAATGAGAAGGAATGTTTCTCGTGCAACAGTTTACGAGAATCAAATTCCCAGACAGTCAGAGGGACACTTTTGGTATGGTTATTTTGCTTCAAAAAGTTTTAAAATGCCCATGCATTACTATTTCGGTAACAAGTTCTACTGGATAATAAAAGCATCAACTATCAGACAGAAATGACAATATTGATTCTGAATTTATATGAACATTGTATATACCAAACCAAGTAATTGCGTGTGTTGACCAACTTCTAAAACATGTTATGAACAGATACCATGTAGAACAGCAATGAGAGGAAGCTTCCCACTTAATGGTACCTACTTTCAAGTTAATGAGGTGAGATAAAGGTAGTTCTTAAAATGTAAAGCGTGCAAAAATATGATTCTAAAGCCCAAGCAAACCCAACTTCACCTAGATCATGCCAAATCAAAGATTGGGATTAATAATTTGGTTTCCCTTTCCTTTGATAGGTTTTATGGCCTCTTTCTACTTTTCTACATCTACCTAGCTATATATGAGCCTCTCTTGAGGGCATTTGTTTTAGTTTCAGGTGGTACTGATTAATATTATTTCATGCAGGTATTTGCAGACCATGCTTCGAGTCTTAATCCAATTGATGTGCCTAGGGCTTGGATATGGAACTTACACAGGCGAACTGTGTACTTTGGAACTTCTATACCATCAATATTTAAAGGTAAAGCTGCTAATATATAATGGGTTTATAATTTCTAATGACAGGATAAGAAATTGCATTCATGATATGCTTCTTGTTACTAGGGTTGTCAACACAAGGAATTCAACAGTGCTTTTGGAAAGGTATGTATAAATTTCAATTCTTTATCTCCACATTTTATTATGATTATTTTCCATTGTCCTACTTTTGGGTTAGGAATCAGTAGAAACCTCTTGTTAGCCATCTTTAGAAAATTAGAGAAACGGAATTTCATCCATCGCAACAAGTGATATCAACTAGAGCTCTTTGTTTAGCATTCGATGCCAAATTATGAAGACAAACAAGGATAAAAAGAAAAAACAAACTAGAAGTTAAATTAAATGCAATACTTAGGATTAAAATAATTTATAAATTCAAGATTAATTACATTTCAACTAAACATTTTCAAATTCAATAAGCCTTAAAATTCCACTTAAGCCTGAAATAAAACCATCAAATAAGAGACCAGGATAAAAATAAATAAAAAAACAAACAAATGGGCATTTATAACATAACATGAGTTTTCACCGAACTAACTAGCTAAGATCAGTCATGTTGAATTGAGTAACTTTACCCTTAGCTAATTTACTCATGGGTAGAGACTGAGACATGATAACTGCTTCGCCAAGTTAATAATATTTTTAAGTACAGATACCAAAACCATAACTACAATGGCATTTGTAATTCCCAAGGCAAACATTTTCAATAACCAAACATGACTGCAGTAAGATCCTAGAACTTTATATTTGGACAATAAAGTTTACACCAAACACCAAGCAGCTGTTCACTAGGACAATAATCTTCTTAGAAATGAGAAATTATAAAACAGAAGGATATCTGTCACACATTACATTCCTCAAACGTGGCTGGGGGATAAAGGTTCCCAAAGAGCTAAACCATTGAAATGTGCATTAAATCATTTTTTCACCTAGGCTCATAACATAAACTATCTAAAGAAACACACTGAAAAGAAATTTCTGAAAACTATTTCAGGGTTTGTCTGTGTGAGGGGATTTGATCAAAAGACAAGGGCTCCACGTCCTTTAATTGCCCGACTACATTTCCCAGCCAGCAAGTTGACAAGAAATAAAGAAAGGAGAGATGAGTAGAAGATTGTGAACTCACAGTGATGACACGAGATCTCAAATTTTACCAAACATTTGCAAAGAGCAAGCGTAGGACATGCATTGACAGGTTGGTATTCAGCTGTTGTAACCTGGTCCAATCAGAAGAGGAAAAACAATAATAGCAGAAAAGAAAAAAAGATCCAGTTGAGTTGTAGGTTCCCATGATCGAGTGGGCATGTACATTTTACATGATTAACAAGTTCGCAGTAGTGCCATGCTCAAATTTCGAGCAATTCAATCAAACGTTAGCTAATTTGACCAAGATATATTATTCTTACCGCAAATATTTACTAGTTTCTCTAGCAGATATACAAATCAACGGATCTTGTAGAAAGAGATCCAAGAACGAACAGTGGCAACGACAATGTGTTCTAAGCAATCTTTGCATTCTTCCGGTAATACCATGTTGTCAGAGTGCATATCATTTAGTTAATCTAATAGCATATACACATCTGTATCCATAATTGCTTTCGGTGAGATAACTGGCAAGTATGTGTGGTGTTAACCCAGCATGAAAGAAAATAAAAAAAGAAGGCGTGGACAAAGACAGGAGTTTTGAATCGATCCAGAGAGAGTGAGAGCTAATTAGAAAGCACATGCATTGGTGCCTGCATCCCAAAATAAGTTCTAATCCTTTCTATTTTGACAAGATCCAAACTGTCAAGTCCTGAAATAAATGAAAGACGAATTGAATGTAGAACGAGGAAACACAAAGAGCTGTGATTATAAGTCGAGCTATATGCAAGAGCAAGCGGCACAATTATACTATTTTTCAAAATGCTCAGGCTGATAATCTGAAAGAGCAATACACTATAATTATTTTTCTATAAGACTCAGAGATAAGAATTGTAAACCAACTAACCAGTAATTACTCCAATTACCTTGCGTAAAGAGAGAAAGCAATGACCAAAAAAAAAAAGCAAATCCTATCATTCAAACGGAAATACTTTATCGAAGAACATCGGAAAACGGAAGCATAAATAGCTGCGAGTTACGTGAGCTAAATGTACGAGCAACAAATTTACTCTTTATATTCAATGCAAGGAACATCAACCAAAAACCTGCAGTAAATAGAAAAATCAATGGCGAAAAAGCAAATTACAAACTAAATATCAAACAAGGGAAGCACAAATAGCTGCGATTAAAGTGAGATATATGAAAGAACAATATACTTTCTATACGACTCAAGCTAAGAATTACCAGCAAAAAAACCTGCAAGCAAATTCCATCACTCTGCGTGAATATTTCAAGCGCATTGCATGCTAGACCACGGATTCAGAAATAGATGCGATCAAAGTGAGCCGAGTTTAAGAGTAGCTCATTTATACTCATTCTATATGACTAAAGGGAAAGAACTATCAACCAACGAACCTGCAGTAACTTGGATTGCCTCACTGAAGAAGAAAAAAATAAGCAAATTCAATCATTCTAAAATAAGCAAATTCAATCATTCTACGCGAATATTCCATTCGAACTGAATCGAATCGCGGAAGCACAAATTTGCTACCATTACAAGTCAAGCTAAATTTAAGAGCAGTTCAATCGTACTCTAAAGTACATATATATATATATATGATTGAAGCTGAGAATCGTCAAGCAACAAACCTGCAGTAAATCAAATTGCCTCGCCAAAGAGAAATCAAAAACTAAATAGAGATATTATAAAAGCTCTGTAATATTGAAACTTGCTTGAGAAGCAGACCTTTCGATCCTGTGCTGCTCGACTCTGTGCGATAAAAGAGCTCGATCAGAAAAGAATAACTTCGATGAAAGAAATAAGAAAAATTGATTTCTTCATCCGCATGCGAAGCACGAAACACGGATATAGTATAGATAGAAAGAGATAGCCAGATGGGGGAAATTTCCGCTTTTGCCGCTTACCGCCATTTTCTTAAAGTTTTTCCCTCCTTTTTTATCTTCCATTTGATATACAGAGGGTTTAAAATGAGAGAGTACGTGGCAGGTTTGGGCTTTCGGTGGATTTGGCGGGTTCTAGTTGTCCCGAACGACTCCATAATGCAAGCAAGTGGAAATTGTCTTCCCCACCGCACGTGATAGTCTAGAAACTGGCTCAATTTTCATATTTATAGATTTGAAAATTGAAATTCGTATTTTGAAATATTTTACTATGTATCGAATAGTTTCATACAGCATGGCAATAATTTATAGTCTCATACTGCCAAAGCATCTTATTTTTTTTGTAAAAAAAAAATGTGAAAATCTTCTTTATTTTTTAACTAAAATTTGATAAAATTGACCATATAATATCAATGGCATGTGGTAATAAACATTTTTAATCATAATCACTATGTTAATTTTTCCGCCGTGACAAATCGAGCTGGCAGCCAATGTTCTTTTTTCTTTTTTTTTCTTTTTTTAATATTAGCAACCAGTGGTTACAGTACCACTTTGTCGTGCAAAGGGTGATTGTGAAACCATATTACAAACATCTTCTGATTCATAAAAGTTGAATGCCACCTAATATTTAATAATATTTTAAAGGTTATTCAACAACAACAACAATAAAAAATTATATTAGATTCACCAAAAAAAAAAATAGAATTTTTTTAAATTTTGAATTAATTCCCTTTGCTGGCCTCAATTAAAAAAGGAAAAACATTTCATCTTTTTCGGTAAATAAAAAAACATTTCATCTTGATAATTAAAATTTTCCTCATTAGGCTTTTTTCCAATATTATATAACTCTCTTTTTATTTCAACGGCTAAATCATTTTCTTCCAAATATGAGACTCCAAATATCGACATCGAGAAAGTCGGAACTCATTGTTTTATCTATGTTTTTTGGTTAGTAGATCTGTGTTCCTTCTTTTATTTTATTATTATTATTATTGCTACGATGAAGCAACAAGAACAACGCTATATAATCTCCTTTTTGGTTAGGTCAAGTAATGTGAAATATTAGTGTGCAAATCGTGAGGCAAAAAGTGGAGTTAGGGTAGCAATTTTCTCTATTTTTGGTTAGCTGTATAATCCTACAATCTTGCTCATCATATGAATATTCCCAGCCAAAAATACAAAATAAAAAAACAAATGTAGCTTACAATTCTAATTTTGAAAAAAAAAAATTGTGTATTAAAAGTTATTCATGGATAAAAAAAATAAATGGATGAGCCATTTTATATATTTTGGCAGGATAAAAGTTTCACTAAATCACTTAAACAAACTTAATTAGTTCATCTAATTATCCACATAAAACAGAAAAAAATTAATACTTTTTGAGTGACAATCAAGCTTGATACTTTTTTTATTCACTTATGTCAATATGAATTATTTTACACACTATATAATACATTACTATTTTTTTCTCTTTCTTCTTGTTCTCTTTACCACCGAATTTATTTATTTTCCTCTTCTTTTTCTCTCCACCATTAAAATCTTATTTTGTAAAACAAAACTAGATTTATTTATTTCTCTCTCTTCTATTTTTTCCTGTTAAAATATCAAATATTTTTCTTTTTCTTTTTCTATCTTGTCTTTCCCTTTAGTAATAGCTCTTACTTCTTCTCTCTTTCTCACAACCCCCCTCTACTTTTGCCCAAAAAAAATCAGATTTCCAATTCTTCAAAATGGCAATATATAACCAAAAGTCAAAATCAATAGTTCTCTAGTGGCAAAATTATAAAACAATAAGATTGACCCAAAATCTCCAAAATGATTTGTGTTTGGTCAATTTAACTTTTAATCATACCCTGCAAGGTTGAAATCCTTTACCTCAAGAAACCATTTGACTCATAAACTCCTAAAAATATTTATTTATAACCCAAATATGCTATTACCTACAACTCTTTATTTATATTTCCTTTAAAAATAAGAGTTAATCTCAAGTGGTTTATGATTTATGGTATTTGTTGTGTAATAGAAAAAAAAATCGTTTGCAAGAGAATAATTTTTGATGCATAAGAAAAAGGTTTTTTTCACAGGGAGAAGAAGAAAAAGAGAGAAAAAAATAGTTTTGTATTTTGGTTTTTCCAATAAAATGAAAGTCTCCGACAGTAAAGGAAAATAAAAAATAGAGAACAAAAAAAGCACTTGCCGTGTTATTTGATGTGTAAAATAACCAACACAGCATTAAATAAACAACATGAGTACCCAACATAAAAACACCTTTCTATATTTTTGTTTTAATTTTGTATATTTTATCTCCCTTAGCTTTTCAAGCTAGCCCATATTCTTCTCTATTTTTTTTTCTTTTTTCTTTTTTTAATTTTAACCTATCCAGCTCGATTTTTTCTCTTTTTGTCTTTATTTTTTCTTTTAGGTTCAAATTTTTTTTGAACACAGTGACAACAAAAATATTAAACTTGAAAAAAAAATGTAAATATTTCATTTTATTATTTTTAGATCTCAACATCCAGAATCCCAATTTTATTATTACTATTTTTTTGGTGAATCGAAATATATTACTATGCATATGCAAACTTACCTTTGTTAACACATTAAATCTTGCAAAACCACTAATCCACCGGGTAAAACAAGCTGCGTAGGTTCAAATTGAAAGAAGAAAAGAGAAAAAAAAAAATTTGAACTGGCCTAAAAGCAAAGAAAGGGAAAATATAAAAAATTGTAATATGAAGAACACGTGCCCTTATACGAGTGGTTGTGCAGACCAGCTAGGATTGTTCGATGGGCTTACTCGAGCTCTTCTCCTCCAACAAGGCATTGGACAAAAAAACTCATATTTTAATCTGTTCCAGGCGCAACATGGTCCCTTTTAAAATAAGAAATAGTATAGTCATGACTTTTCCTTAATCAACTTTTACTATTTTGGCTTTTATATAATCCCCACTTGTGCAAATTTAAGTCCTGCTCGAAGGATTTTCTTTGTCGTGTACCTTAAAGCTTAATCAAACACTGATATAAAAACTATAATCATATTTCTTGTTCTTTGGTGAGTACATGGGGAACACTGAATACCATCATTTTTGTTAGGTGGCTACTTTTATATATATATATATATAAAAATATTGCAATTGTAAAGGATGGTCCCAAAGTTTTGTTTTTTGTTTTGATTTTTTTTTTCTGTGAGAATTGTCCTAAGTGTTCAATCTGTGGCACTTTACAATTGAGATGCTATATTTATATGTAAATTTTCCCCTTGATAAGAAATACGATAAGATTAAAAAAATATATAGGTTATCCTTAATACCAAAAAGTGTTTGTGTATATATATTATACACCAAATAGATTTTCCTTTAGTAGCAAAGGATATTTGTATCTGAGAAGGAAATCATAGCACACGTATATAATATATTAGCCTATTTAATCATAATTTATATTAGCTTGTTTTAGAAAATATAAAATAATACAAGAGTCTTCAGACGTTGTTCCCTTGTTGGAGCCTGCGTTGACCGAGACCTAACGCAAACTCCCACGAAATGTAGATATTTAACATATATTTAATATTTTTTTTGGAGGTTTAAAAATTTGTCTAGAGCTATTTTATGGAGCTTCAAATTTTTTTCGAGCTTTGAAAAATTTTCAAGATACTTCTGCATTTTTTTGCGGGATATATTTATTTATTTTTTTTGTATGTGGACATTTATAGTAATTTTTTTTTTCTACAAGAGGCAATTTGCAATTTTTTGCATAATTACAAAGGCATTGGTAAAAATAATTAAAATGACATTATTATCCTTATTTATAGTATCTATGCGAATGACATGTTATAATATTTTTAATAGGGTTATTTATTTTAAAAAGTATAATTTTTAAAATTAACAATAATTTTAAAATTTTAATAAAATAGATAGTCAAATTTTTTATCAAACTCAATCACATTTTTTATTATTACTCTTTATTTTTTATTTTTTAATAAATAAAATATTAAATTTTCTCTATTTTTAAAATATTATAGAATAAATCAAATAAATCAAAATGTTTTGTTAAATAAAAAATAAAACTATTAAATGTGCATTGAAAATTATAGGTATAATAAATATGTGCATTAAAAATTTCATATGAATAGTGAATTTGATTTTCTATANTTTAAAAATATTATATTTAATAAAAAATTTAAAAATATTATTTTATTACAGATAAATATTATTCTGTTATAGATAAATAATATTTATTTATAAAAAAATAACATTGTAAAATTTATAACAGAATAATATTTATCTGTAATAGAATAACATTATTCATAATAAAATAATATTTTTTAAATTTTTATTGAATGTAACACTTTTAAAATGTTTTATTCTAGTCTATTTTATGTTGTTATTATTATTATTTTTATTTGTTTTTGACCAAAACCATTATTTTAAGGAAAATTCACTTGCATTTATATATCCTGATAAGTTTTTATTATATTATGTTACCTGTTTTATTCTTAATCATTAAGTATAATGTAAATTTATAATATTACATACTACTATTAAAAATATGAGAGGTTGTAGGTCTGCCTATTTTAGACTTTAATACGATGTTTAGTTATCATTTATTTTAAAAATCTGAACGGATAAAAAAAATCACCATATTTTTTATATATTATTTTTGAATAATTTATTATACTGTATAATGGTTGTATATAAAAAAATTTCATCTCGATGATAGTGTACAAATAAGATTTTGATTCATCATTTGTCGATGAAAGTAAACTCAATTTGATATTTCTTTTCCATAAAAAGAAAGAAAGAATCTATTTCGGAGTTGACTAAATATTTCTAATAAAAATATAATTATTCATTAATAATTGCAATAATATGCTGCTATATATATATATTCAAAATTATACCATAATATGTATCCAAATTTTTACCATGAAAAACAATATACAGCCAGGTGTTCCATTTATTAGTGTACAATTACAATAAAAGTGATCTTAAATTATTTATATTAAATTCCAAATTAATTTTAGTTAATAACTATTTGTTTTCCTTTAAAGGAACAATTTTCTTACAAATTGATCTATTGTTATAATTAAATTATTTATATATAGTGACAAGTCAAAAGAAAACATAAAGAAATAAAAAAATGGAGAAAGTTGTCAGTCCTAAGTCTTTACTATTGGACGGGGTGTACCAACTAAATAAATTGACAATGAAGCTAGCTTCTTGTCATTTTTTACAAAGGAGCATGTATTATGGTAGGCTTCTCATAAGTGCCAAAATTTGACCAATTCACAATGAACTACACACTATGGCTTTCCTTCAAACTTAGTTTATAATTGCTTTACACAAATCTTACTTCATCTTGTTAGTAATAAACTATTAATTAGTATATTCTGCATTGCCCAATTTTCCAAAGAAAGGAAATATCTTTACTCGCCTCCATTGAGTTAGCTCTTGAACATCCGTCAATTAGTGATCACCAATTCTCTCTTAGCTAGACTTATTTAAAAGAATTATGCCTATGTTATAGAATCAATCTCTAAAAAAATAATAAAAGGTTTTAAAAAGACAAAGAATGAGACAAGTGATCTAAACTCAAACAACACCTATTTGTGTTTGTAGAAAAGTATCTAAATCAAAATTTGTAAATGAAAGCAATTCTCAAAGGACAACTTTGTGCATATTTGGTTTTAAAAGAGTAAAGGGTATACAGATGACTTGTGCTCAAGAAATACCAAACTCTCCTCACCTACTCATCATATTTATGCTCAACTTTCCTTGCAAGAGATGCGTGTGGCACCTCTTATTCTCCCTAACTATGCAACTTGTAAAGGCTGCATGAACTAAATATAAAATCCCAATTATGTACTCCACAAACAACTTTCTTTTTCCATCAAATTTCTCAAAAAGAAGAAAATTGATGTTTCTCATTTGCAATACAAAAAAGAATTAATTGTTTACCAATTTTTTTTTATTTTTCATTTATGAAGAGGAATTGTAGTAGTGGACCTTGAAGTTGGATAACTATTATAAGTTTTGTATTAGAGTTTGTGGAATGAAATGAATGCGGCCAAAAGTTAGCAAACAAGAGAATGTGATATTCTAAGTGGTAGCCAAAACTCTTACCCGAAAGAGCAGATTGCAGGAAGAAACTTCCATGCTTTTTCTGTTTCTGAGGTTTCACTTCTTTTATTCCTTGCTTTTCTAAAAATTCGTTGGATTCCCAGCTTTCTTTCTTGCTTGGTGGAGCCATTTGCTCTGCATATTCTCCAAAAACATCATCGAGTTTTCCAAATCTTGGAAGGCCAACTTGTTTAGGCCCATATACCTCCATATTTGGGCTTTTTGAATTGGTATGTTCTTTTGTTTATACAATCTCCAACAACTTTATACACTCCGTTTCTGTTGAATGAATAAAGATTCAATTTTTTTTTTTTCGCTTCTTCTTTACAGTATTACAATCTATCAGCCACCAACCTTTGGTAAAATGACATATAAAGTGAGTGCATAAAGTTTTCTAAAGAATGTATGTAGAATAGCATGTCTGAATCTTAACAAGCTATGAAGACTAAATTACGAAAAAAAAAGCTATGAAGACTAAGGGTGTTTCTGTGTACAGTATACATACACCTTTTATAAAAGTGTAAACACCAAATTAGGTTCATCCTGATGTATTTCATCCCTAACTGCTAAATTGGCATTAAATCAATTTTCAATACCTTCCCAAATTTTCTGCATTTTCTTTGTTCATAAACTATAATGGTAAACTATGAAGTGATAGACCATGCTTTCCTTTCCCAGACTCTGTCACCATCTTCTTTTTTCCTATTCGAAGAAGAAAATGTTATGGCACTTGGACTGCCACTGCCACCTTTTTAATGAATCTTTCTTTAACAACAAATAACTTTTCCCACCAAAATCCACAAAATGCAACTCCAAAAGGTGGAGACAAAAAAAGCTATAAAACTCACCAAGACAGGAGCTCTCAGTTCCAAACTCAAAAGGAACCCACCAAAAGAAATTATATTTTAGCTGCAAGTTAGTTATTAACAGGTAGGCTATAATAAAACTTTTTAAATGTACTGTATTCAATAAAATTTTAAAAAATATTACTTTATTATAGACAATGTTACTCTATTACAGACAAATGTTACTCCGTTATAGATTTTACAATGTTACTCTATTATATAGAAGTATTACTTATCTATAACGAAGCAATATTTGTCTGTAATAGAGTAACATTGTCCATAATAGAGTAATATTTTCAAAAAATTTATTGAATACAACACTTTTAAGAGTTTTATTTTAGAATTATCTTATGTTAAGACACAATACAAGCATTATAGTTTAGGTGGCTGTTATTAGACCTGGCAATTGTGTTGTGTCATATTGTGTTTATGTTGTATCTAATGATGAAAATATCGGTATCGACAAAAATATTAAAGGTTAAAAATACGGAAATATCGACAAAATATCGATATCAATAAAAATTGAAAAAAAATAACAGAAATTTATAAAAAAATGGAAATTTTTAATGAACTTTTAGGATAAACTTGCTTATTAAAGACTTTATCAATTTAATTATAAAAAATAAAAATAAAAATATTGAGTAGAAATCATATTTTTCATAATCAAGTAATCTATAGCACTCATTGACAATAGCAAAAATAGTATTATTAAGTGATAACTTATTTATTAATTAAAATAATAATATAAATGCATAATTTTTTAGACAAATTCACATTTGTTTTACTTTTTTGAACCAAAATTACATGTTAACGCTTGTATGTGCACTTCTTGCATTTATTTATATTAAAAAAATATTCATCAAAAAAATTGTTTAATTAATTTTTTTTATTTCAAGTTTTATTATATTCTATGTTTTTTTTTTCCTTTTGTTTTTTACTATTTTTATCTTTTTCTAATTTTAAATTTAATTTTTTTAGATTTATCTGACATTTAAAATTTCACTGTCAAAATATAAAAATATAAATTATATCTTATATATCATGCTGTTGAATTTTTTAAAAAAGTTCATAGGAAAAGTGAAATGAATCATAATCAAATAAGTATATAACAAACTGAAAGTTTATGCCAAATTGATGAAAAATAATATTCTTCTTTTTTTCTTTTCAAATTATAATTCTTCTTCTTTTGTTTTTAAGCTATATAATTGTTTTACATTATTTTTATTTTTTTCAATTGTTTCATCATTGCTTTTAAAATTCAATTAATCTAATAGTATAACATTAGAGAAAATATGTCATCAAGAAATAATTATAATATGAAAAAACTATAATATTTTTAAATTTTTATAAAATAAAAATAATAGATATTTTCAAAATTTTCATAAAAATTATTGTAATTATGGAAATATTTGACAAGAATGTGAAGCAATTGACATGAAAATTTTGATAAAAATTTCAAAAATTTCGGTAGAAATTATGGAAATTTCATAAATCTTTTTTGGAACCAAAATTTTTGATTTTTGCATCATTGGTCGTACCATATCGCGTTTGTATTAAAATTTATTCATTTACATCTAACCCATTAAATTTTCATATTAAAAATGCACACCCAAATTTTTAAAAATACATGTATTAATTTTAAATTAAATTTTGATATTTATATTCATATTGTATTATATCTTATCCGTATAAAAATTTATTCATCCAAAACTAATTCAATAACCATTTGTGTTATTACACATCTAAATTGTGCTAATGCTATAAAATGGAAAATAAAAATAAAATAAAATGGCTGTGGACTATTAAATGCCTACATATAAATTTGTATGGAATCTACATAAAAAATCATATAATATGACAGATTTTGTGTCTAAAAACTTGTTAGTTATTAGTTACGAACCACCTAATTTTCCTCATAAAATGAAATCCCGAAAGTTATTAAAATAAAATGACTATGTAAATAAAACGATCAAGCGTCCAATATTTTAATAAAGGGAAGTAATAGGACCCATGTGATGAAGACCGATCAACAAGACCACTTGCGCGTAATAAGCGCGTGATTCAACCACGTCCACTTAAAAGCAGCGCACCGAAACCATGTTGTCAGTCATTGTAGTCTTCCCCACTCTTCAAAATTATTAATTTCTTAAAATTTCCGGCAAACCCACAGAGAAAACCGCCTCTCTCAAAAACCCTAATTATCATTTTCCTACAAACCCCATCCCCACTGCTTCACCACCATTTATTTTCTCTCTACGAACTCAAATTTACAAAAACCCTAATCAATTCACCCAGAAAAGTTTGAAAAGTATTCAACTTTTTTTTTCTTGGTTTGGATTGGTAATGGAGGATGATAGGAATGAGGCCAGCGATTACACTTCGGAGGACGAGGGAACTGAAGATTACAGGCAAGGAGGGTACCATGCGGTTTGTCTTGGGGACGCGTTCAGGAACGGGCGCTATGTGGTGCAGAGCAAGCTTGGGTGGGGACATTTCTCCACTGTTTGGCTCGCTTGGGATACTCAGAGATCGGTATGTGGTTGTTGTTTTTCTTTGCAAAGAAGGGTCGTGTTTGGTTGTTGAGAAACTGATGGGGGAAAAGGGGAAGGAAAATGGGAGTTTGGTGTGTTAGTAATCATTTTTCTTGCGTGGTTGGAAAAATAGGGTTTAGAAAATGATACTGGGAGCAGCGAGACATAAGAAGGGAGAAGGAATTATTAGGCAAAACCCATTTAAGCCGTGTTCTATAAAGTAGGAGGAAAAAAATTATCATATTTTTTTCTTCCCCTAAATCAGCGAGACAAAGTTTTAGGCTTAGATTTAAAATTAAGATGTTTACTTATTGTGTTTTTTTGGTAATTTGATCGTATAGGTCCTTCCAATAGTTATGTATAGAAGTAAATTTACAAAGCATTTGTCATTCAAATGGTCTGGTATTTTCTTAAAACTTTCATTGTTAGATCTTTAACAACATGAGAAATTCATTGTTTGTAGAAATATGTAGCTTTGAAAATTCAAAAGGGTGCCCGACATTATACTGAAGCAGCTATGGATGAGATAAAGATTCTCAAGCAAATTGCAGAAGGAGATTCAGATGACAAGAAGTGTGTTGTGAAGCTTTTGGACCACTTTAAGCATTCGGGGCCTAATGGGCAGCATGTCTGTATGGTTTTTGAGTACCTGGGGGATAATCTTTTGACCCTTATCAAATATAGTGATTACCGGGGGATTCCGTTACACATGGTTAAAGAAATATGCTTTCATATTTTAGTGGGCTTGGATTATTTGCATAGACAACTTTCAATTATACATACTGATTTGAAGCCCGAGAATGTCCTGCTTTTGTCCATGATTGATCCTTCTAAAGATCCTACGAAATCAAATGCTGCTCTCATTCTTCCAACCGGCAATGATAAAATTGTGTCCAACTCTGGAGCTTCAAAAGATGTTAAGAGTTCGAGCGGTGATCTTACCAAGAACCAAAAGAAGAAGATTCAGAAAAAGGCTAAGAAGGCAGCTCAGGGTTCTTTGCGAAAGGGAACTTCTGAGGATGCTAAGGAAGATTCCAAAACTCATGGCTTAGAAGATATCAATGGTGTAAAATCAAATGGAGATTCTGTTGAAGAACAAGTGGAGACTTCTGAAAGCAAAGATGAAGTCACAAAGGGTGAAGAAGTAAAGGAGAACAACCGAGGAAATAAGGGACATAGACGAGGGAGTCATTCCACTATAGAGAAGCTGCTTACAGGTGTTGATGTAAAGTGCAAATTGGTTGATTTTGGTAATGCTTGTTGGACGTATAAGCAATTTACAAATGATATTCAGACAAGGCAGTATAGATGTCCAGAGGTCATTCTTGGATCTAAATACTCAACTCCCGTGGACTTATGGTCCTTTGCTTGCATTTGTTTTGAGCTGGCCACTGGTGATGTTCTATTTGATCCTCATAGTGCTGAAAATTATGACAGGGATGAGGTATGTGCAGATTATACTCATTTTTAACTGGCTTTGTCACACGAGTCTTTTGTTTCGACAGTATTGTTTTTAATGTCTCTTAATGATTTTTTGGTTGGTAAACCATGTCTATACTTGTGGAGAAAACTTATCTTTCTTTACTAGAATTCCTTTGGATTAGACCATTAGGCATTGAGGATGTTTCAAAGAATCTAACTCCTGCTTGGTAAATCTTCAAGGGAAAGAGAGAGAGAAGGGGGGGGGGGGGGGGGGGGGNGGGGGGGGGTGTGTGCAGGGGAAGAAGAGATAATATCCATGCATTTTGCTGGCGCAAAGGTAGTCTTCTTTTTGTTTATTAGGTTTCTTGGTTAACTTTGAAGAGTACTGCAAACAGTATTGTATGGAAGAACTAAATTTTCTACATTGGGCATGCATTTTACCTACTTTGTTCTTTTGCTGAAACCAACTCAGACCTGAGCAAATTGATTCATTTTGTCCCATCAATTTTCGTTTTTAGGTTGTGTTATGCGCATAGTTTTGTAGGTGAAGATTATAATGGCAGCAATCCAACAATTGACTTGACTTTGTGATGGATGTCTTTATCTTTATGCATTGTTTTGTAGGTTGTGTTAAGCACATTATTTTAAAATATTTCTCATCTTGTTGAATGGTTAAAGAATGAGAATGAATTCTGGGACCACAAACCTCATGACATTAAAAGCCACATAATTGCATGCCCGCTCTTATTTAGACCTAATATTCAAGATTAGATTTCCCTCTTTTGGTTCTCTAGTAAGAATGTTTCATTCTTCGAGGCTGAATAACTTGTATTTTCTACTTGTTAAGTATAGTTCCCATTTTCATCCTAACAAAAATAATGAATTAATTTCTTCACACAATCCCCATATCTATTATAATTTGTAGGACCACTTGGCATTGATGATGGAGCTTCTTGGAATGATGCCACGAAAGGTAAGTGTGACAAACTCCTTGCTGAATGAAATGAATTGGTATCAAATGCGTTGCCAGCATTTGGTTGATTCACAACCAACACTGACTGTATACTTATTGAAAATTTTGTCAGATTGCATTAGGTGGCCGCTATTCCCGGGAGTTCTTTAATAGATATGGGGATTTGAGGCATATCCGTCGGTTGCGTTTCTGGCCACTTAATAAGGTGTTAACAGAGAAGTATGATTTCAGCGAGCAAGATGCAAATGATATGGCTGACTTCCTTATTCCCATACTTGATTTTATTCCTGAAAAAAGGCCAACAGCTGCGCAATGCCTCAGTCATCCATGGATCAGTGCTGGTCCTCGGCTTCTTGAGCCTTCAATGGTTGGTAACCAACCTCAGGCCAAAGATGGGAGCATTTCTGAGAGTGAGAGGAAAGAGAAGGATGAGAGAGAGGCAATGCAAGCTGGAGTTGGGAATATAGTCATTGGGGGAATTCCAAAAACACCCATAAAAGAATCTCAACCACTACTAAATTGAGTACAATGGTCCTAAACTTATTTTGCTTGTCTATCCCATGTGATTCCATGCCATTTGTATTCTTCGCATGTAGCTTTGCCAAACTGCAGCTTAGAGTTTGCCATGAATTCTGTTTTTCCAATATTCATCGGAGATTCAAGGATGGTGCATTGGTGATTCAATCTATATGGGACTTCATATTTTGTTGAGTAGCAAAAACACAATTTATCTGGTCTAGTTTTGGAAGAAAATCTTCTCAAGCATGCTCGAGTCAGTGATTACCTCTCTTGGAAATACTATACCTCTGTATTCAACCTGATAGTATAAGTTTTTTGTTCTTTTTTTCTTTTGAGACATTTGATGCGTTGAGAAACTGTACATCGGATTGGGTTTGTTTCTTGATTTGTTATTTGTCATAGAGTTTACTTCTGTTGGATAATCCTGGATTCTTTAGATTGTAGCCCATTTTAAGTTCTATTAAGAAGTAGGAAGTTACATTTTCCACCATATTTCACGGGATTTGACTATTAGGCCATTTTAGCTGCTATTCATCGGGCTATGCATGCAGGGTTAGAAAATTATATCTTTTGCGATGCAACATTACATCTTGCATGGTTTTACCTCACGGGCTATATTGAAAATATAATGCAGCTAAATTTTGGAGAAAACAAAATTGTTCCATAACCAAAGGGGAAAGGAGATACTTGATTCAATTGCTATTCTAAAGAGTCCTTACACTAGTTTAACGATGACGTTCCATTACAGTTGGAGAAAACAATTTTCTTTGTAAATGATAAAACTGGTCTTTTCAAATTCTCATCAGCACAGTTGAATGAGAAAGGCACAGCTTTCCTTGATGCATAAACTGAGTGAGTCTCCACTCAGTAGTTTAACATCCCGAACGTTAATTATAAGAGAGTGGAGGCCTATACTCAATTATAGTATTAGCTGGAAGAGCCTAGTCTTGCAGAACTTCTTGTCTGTCTTTTTCTAGTGTTCATACAGCTTATCCATACAAGTTATATAAATAATACACTTTCGAAACCATCATTTAATAGTTGTGTGGTATATTTTACCAATTAGCTGGGAGTTGGATATCCTTGACTTTGACATCGCCTGTCAAAAGAATGACCATTAGGTTTCAAGAACTCGTATGGGGAGTGAATGTACCTGTAACTCAGTTGCTTCAAGGAAAATCAACATCATTTAACTCTGCTTTTTCTACTTTATTCTTTCGAATCTAACGTGTTGATAACAAAAAATGGCATAATCAAGGATTCATGGAAAATCAATCAGGTGCTAAAGTAATGTTGCTAGCAATACTCTATAAGGAAATATCTTTACCTATATCTTCACAGAACTTTCCTCGTCCTGAGATACGAATACATAAGGAAAAATGCCACAACAGCACCAAAAATTATCCCAGCTGTCGTTAGCCAAAATGCAAACTACATGGAGTAAAACAATAAGGTAGTTGGAACATGGCCAGGTGGCAATCTGCTTGAGAATGAGAAACGAGTAACATTAGGTCGAACTAAACTACTTACCACATGCTCTTCTAGATAGGATCTCAAGTTCATGCCAAATATACCTGCAATTTGGAGGAAACACAGTTTTCAAATGGGTTTAAGCCTCTCATAATATTGAAGCATCCACTTATAATTTAGTGCTGTATAGACATACCTGCAACTAGAGCACCAACTGCCACACAAAATGTTCCAACCTGGAGAAGCAATTCCACTCTGCTAACCTCAAGTCTCCGAGAACTGATACCCAAAAAGCAATTAAAATTCATAATATTCAAATGAGAAAAAGCATTACACTAAAGCTGAGATATTATAATTGAAACAACGAAAAATCCTAGGAAACTTGGTGCAAGTTATTAGAAAGGAATATAAAAATTTAAACTGCTGATAACTTTTTAAAATTTTCTTTTTTGAGATGGGGAATGAGTGGGGGAGATTGGGATTGAAATGGAGAGAGAATTTGAGTGATGTAATATGGAAACAACAACATTAGAATTCTTGGAATTTGCTATGACAAGCTTACAAAATAATTATACCAAGTTTTGTTTAGATGTTGAATAATCTGCAATAATAATGTATTCATGAAAGCAATCCTACCCTATGGTCTAGGTAAGATAAGCATTTGTAATAAAGCTTCTTATGAAATAAACAGTGGAATGTCAATAGGTTAGGGCTTCCCCTTTTACTTTCCATCCATGCACTTCTATAGGTGTTCATAGCATAATTGTTAAGTTACCATTACTTCCCAAAATTGTTCACATGCAAAACAATAAATATATTAAAAATGGGTGACTAGATAGACAGCTAGACTTTGATCATGTAAAGTTACCATCAAACTCAAAAGTCTTGAGCTGTAGGATTACCATCAAACCGAAAGCTTAAGTTGTTAGTAAGCAAGCTTAGAAATGCAAATCAAACCAATACAGCATACACTAATAATAATCAATAGATAAGGATTCAGGCACTATATATCAATCTCAATGCATACATACAATGAGAAGCTAATATGAAAACCAAGAGCATCAAAAAAACATCCGAACCTCAAATTGACAGCAATAGAATCCTCCATTTCCCTAGCAGAATCAAGAAGCCTTTCAGCCTGACCATGACAAGATTCACATCTACAATCCCAATAAGACAATGAGGTCAATGTCCAAAAAAATAAGTAACTAATTACTGGAACCTATACCAAATGTGGCTTTATGTCTTCCCTTTTTGGGGATACCTAACCTTTGAAGATAGTTTTCCAGAAGCATTTCAATTTCTTCCTCCTCTTCTGCATATAATAAGGTCAAAACCAAATCAATACTTATTCTAGACATTGCATGACTAAATACATTATATTAAATCATAAATAACATAATATGGACTTACCCTCGGCAATCTGCTTTTCCAAGGAAACAGAGCATTCCACATCATCACTTCCCCTCTTAATTGTGCAATTTCGTCCCATGATACATATACGACGTATTTCATGGGGGTCCTCCAGGAGATCAAGCAGCATTTGTTTGAGAGCCCCTGCCCTTGAATCCAATTCAACCTTCAATTTAAAAAACAAAAAAAAGTACATGAGACAAAAACTGAATGTTTCTCAATGCTATTAAATTAAGATTAGTTGTTTGGATTAATTTCCATAAATTATACCAATGTTTGCTTGCTTATGCGAAGTTGTTCCAATATATCAGCAGTTAATCGGTTTGGTAAAACCTCAAGTAGCGATTGAACCTGGAGCAAATTGGAAAAACTCATCATATTTCAATAGAACCTGGCGAGTTAAAATTGCAAACATCTCTAACCACAAAATACATACATAAATACTCAAACAGACATAAATCTATAAATATATATATACATATATATATTTTTAAATTTCCATGCTACTAAGGCACAAATAATACGAACAATTTGATGAATTATTTTATAAAAATTCTCATTTCAAATTCAAAGGAACTTTTAGGATATCATTTTGTGCTAGCAGAAGCAACTGGTCATGGTCCAGGGAAATAATCAACTCCAAACAGTTTCTCATTAATATGCAGGTTTGTACATATGCATACACAGAATATCATAAATAAAAGAGAACAAACAGAGCAAAAATATATATACTCACTATGTTTCATACTCACACAAGGTTCTAAATCCATTAGTCTCCGCTCTAAGCGCTGTATTCTTGAAAGTAGTGCAGCTTCAACAGCCTGAAAAATAACATCTAAAAGGATTTCTTCAACAATCTAATGGGCATCCTTTGAAAGAAAAATTAATTCATAAGATTATCAGCAGAAGGTATATGCATAATCAGGCTTTGGAAGGACAAAAGTGGTAACAACTATACAGATGCCTTGTAATAATTTTGTTTTGGGTGGTTGGAAGAGGATGCTGATATCCTTTGAAGAAAACTCAATGTGTGTATGTTCTCAAGTTTATATCCTTGCCAAGGGTATAGAATATAGAATAATGTGCATCATTTACCAAAGGAAATAATGGGTATGATAGTGTGCATGTGGGAGGCAAAATAAACACAATGACATTCCATGATAGAACTTCAGCGTCTTAGCTAATCAAACTTTTCCATTCCTCCATAACATTCCCCTGACCTGACCTCACTTAAGAACCTAAATGCATTGCCTGAGTTAAAAGAAGATCAGACAGGTGTTGTTCTTAGAAATTATCTTTATGAACAACTTAATGGCAAACAACTTCTGCTGCTGATCACTAAAGTGAAGAGAAGGATCAGTTTAAGATACAAAATAACTATTCCTGCACTTAAAGCGAACATGAAACTCTTAAATGTATTGAAAGGAAAAAAGGGAGAGGTAAGAGAAATCAGATCATGAAACTGTAAATCTCCTGCCGCTTTCAATTTGAAAAGATATATACTTTACAATACCAAACCAACCTCAAGCTCAAATGGCATAGATGGTCCTCCATTTGTACTCTTAGGGTTGAGGCGAGGCAACAACGTATCTATAAAAGCTTTTCCTCCTTTACTAATAACAATCAACAAACATTTAAAATCTCAAACGTTAGTTTGCTCAAAATAAATGCTTAAAATCAATTAACAATATAATATGCATTGTCCAGATGATAAAGCTCACCAGTTATAGTCAAATATAAGAACACTTTCTTGCATTGCTATGGCTCGTAAAGAGCCTAGATTTAGAAGAATAGCATGCTCACGGACCTAAGAGGCAGAAAGAAAAATTTGTAAATATATATCTGATAGCCATTCAAACAACAGGTGGAACATTCAATGATCTCTTGACCCACAGCACCAACGTTAAAGATCATCAAAAAGTCACTGTTGAACAAAAGTAGAGAGGAGTTGCACCATTATCCATGGCCAGCACTATCACAAACCATATAGATAAGAAAAATTGTATAAGTTGATCTATACGTGGCAGAAAATTCTTCATAAGACTTGGGCATAAAAATTAACAGGAAAACATATGTATGCACGCACACACACAGAACCTATGTGAAGTATAATTATTAAAATTAAGATACAATATATTTTGGTACTATTAAAGCTGTTAAACTAATATTTCCATGATCTCCAACCTATAAACATGTAGAGTGATAAGACAAACTCTGTAATATCATTCAGTGTTTTTGCTAAAAGCTTTAAGAGGAAAAGAAAATCAACAATGAAGATTCATACAATATAATCAATAGTTTAACTACAAACAATAAGAATATGATATTAATTAAAAAATGCCAATCTTGCATAATTTCATTAACAAGCATTGATACCAGCAAAGACGGCATGGAGTTGGTCAAAAACAATGATGGGTCAACACTCCTTACATCACGCGGACGAAGACCTGTTGAAAAAAAAAAAAAAAAAACCACATTAGCAAAAAACCAAAAGTTCAAAATATTAGAAATTACGAGTGCCCATTATGAAATGAATAAGACAAAGGTTAATTTAATCCCAGCATCAGTCATGGTACTTCGAACCATGACGCAGAAAATGGTGCCAACGACACAAGCAAAATTATAAGGAACGAAGAAATACTTTATTTATTTGCTTATTATTAGGCAGTGCAGGAAAAAAAGAAAAAATGCAAACAATAAAATATTTGACGGGCGATCGTACTCAGTACTCACCACTTAACTTGAGTAGCTGGCGTCTGTTAATTTTTCTAGTTGATACTACCCCATCTGACTTCACTTCTACCACCTTTAAAACAAAATTAAATAATTAAGACCGAATACTACCACCATGTGGTAATTATTGGAAGCCCTACAGAAAATGTACGTATTAATGTTTTAAACGCTGTTTCTACATGAGGGCCTGAATAAATTGAACATCTGTTTTGAGTCTTGAAGATGCCGTAGTTCATACACAAAACTATTTTACTTACCAAATTTTGCTTATTAAAATATGTGACAAATTTTATGTAAAACTCTACTTTTAATATGAATGAGATATTTATGAGTACAAAATAGGAAATTTAAACAACCAAAAAAATTATACTGTACTTAAATGTATTTATTGTACATTGAAAAAATTTATATTAAAGGGAAAAATGCAACTAAAAGATCGTAAGATGCGATTTTTTTATTGGAATTGTTATAAGATTCTACTATGCGATTTTTCTCTTGGAACACCGACGCAAGAGATTGCAAATAAACACACCTCGTAAACCGGCTCACGAATCCCAAGGGACAGAGAATCACTGTAAGACGACGTCGAAACCCTCATCGAACCAGTAGAAGAAGAAGAAGAAGCAGCGGCAGCGGTAGTACCACTAGCCGTCGTCGTCTTGTCCAGCTGTTGGATCTTAGCGTCTCCATAACCGGCTTCATCATCCGACAGAGTTTCCGACTCGCTCAAGCGATCCTCCTCCTCGGTGGCCGATCTAAGGCAATTCGTTTTCAACGGAACCTTCAAAGAAACCGGAGAGAAAGCAGAAAGAAAATCATTCTTCGACAGCGACGGCGGCCACCGCGTCGGAAAAGAAAGGAAGAGAGACGCCGACACCGGAGATGGAGCCGCCGGAGATGGGAGGTGGAAATGGAGGATTTGAGGGCGTGGTGCTAGAGCCATTTGTGAAAGAAAGAGCTTGAGCTATGGAGCAGTTGGAGGGAGGGTTTGGTTGGGGTTTGATCTCTGCAACGACCCAATCGGAAATAATTATTTTTTTATTGCTGAGGATAATAGATAAATAATTTCTTGATTCTGGTTTATATATTTTATTATTAGTTTCTTAAATAATAACCAATTTGACAGTTGCAGTTACTTTTTTAAAGATAAAAAACGAACCACTTCTCAGATTTTCTGTGGTTAGCTTGGCTTTGCGTTTCGCTTTTTACTTTTTTAATCGGCAATGAGATTTGGTGCCAGAGCAGGGACGCCACGTGCTAATTGATTAATATGGACACGTGGCTTGCATTTTCTTGGATCTGATTTTCCAATTTTCTTGTTATTTCTATTTTTGGTAAACTTTCTGGTTATTTCTTGTTTACGTTGTTTTAGAAGAGTGATTTTATGGGGACTGGGATAGTTTTTTTTTTTTTTTTTTTAATCCAATCGAATTAAATTATTGAATGAGACCAAACCGAGCATTCAATTTGGTTTGGATTNGCCATACAGGGTGCTGGGCGTGTGTGTGCGAGCAAGGCATGCATGCATGTAGTGGGCTGCGTTGAATAGGTGCAACATGGCATGTGCGTGTGGGTAGGCACGCATATATGCAAGCAGCTGTGCATCGACCAGGCATCGTGCAGGCAGATGTGCAGTGGATTGTGCACGCGTGGGTGGGCACGTAGGCAAACATGGGCTGTGTTGAGTGGCGCAGCAAGGCTGATGCTTAATGTGCTTTAGGCAGGTAAGTGGACTGCGTGGGCAGATAGCGTGCAGCAGGCAGCACGCAGACATGCAAGCAAGCACGAGGCCAAGCAGCATGCAGGGCAAGAGTGCAGTAGGCAGGCACACACAGGCACTAAGGCGTGCAGGCATGCAGACAACAGCGCACATGAGAGAGGCATGTGCAAGTGCGATGGCTTGGGCACAAGATGGCGCGCATGTGTGCGTGTGTGCTCAAGTTGGCGAGGTTTTGGCACGCACATGAGCGTGTGTGATTGGCATGGCACACACATGTGTGGCTAGTGGTTAGTAGCAGTTATAAGCGGCTTCTGGTGATGGGCAGACTTGGGATAGCAGTTGGCTTGCCTAACAGCCTTGGTGGCGTGCATGCATACATCATAGGGGCTGCCCAGAACAAGTGGAGCTTGCTGCCAAGTGCTAACACATAACCCAACAGTTAAGGGTTGTCCACTGCAAGGTCATGTGGCCTAGGCTGGTTGGTGACAACAAACCTTAGGCGGTTGGGGGTGTCAACTGCAAAGTTTTGATCTTATGGTTGCTGGCTTGAGACACCATCCAGAATATGAGAATGGATGTGGTGATCCTTGCACATTTGTAGGCTGTATTCCTTATTCATGTGAGTTAATGAAAAAGGTTGGGCATTTCCTGTATATGGTGTGTTGTTTGTGATTTCCATTGACATATGTTTGTTGTGAATGTGCATGTGTGTGATCCATTCTTGTGTGCTTGCTGCGATGAGAAAAATAACGAGTGTGTGCAATCTGTGAGAGTAGGCAGATTGTGCGTTGGACAAGTTGATAGGTTCTAGGGCGTGAGAACCTCATCTTGTGTGGAAGGCTGACTAAAGTAGAGACCTTAGGCCGCATAGAGTGTGAAAAATTGAACTTCGGATTTTGCCCCTGTGACAAATACTATGTTGTACAATGAATAAAAATTGTGTTCATTATATAGCAGACTGTTAATAGACCATCAAAATAAAAAAAAAATTATTTTCCAATAAATTTTGTTTAGACTAAAAATAATTGTTAACGCGTAAATTCTAACTGATTTATTTTCTATGTTTTATTTTATTAACTTTATTCTCTTTCTTCAATCTCTTTCCCATCTTCTTCTACCATTTTTCTCCCTCCTTTCCATCTC
>QANX01005774.1:3022-26404 GCA_003254975.1 Ochetophila trinervis
GATCCAAACACTTTTATGAGGCATAATGATGATTTAAGCATGATGTCCAAGCAAGGAATGAAGGTGGTAATGCTGCTCGGGAGTTGCAAAGATGAAACGACATAATTTTAGCCATTTTCGGATTTCAATGGCAGTTTCGTAATTTAGCTATTTTCGGATTATAATGGCAGTTTCGTCATTATTGCTATTTCCAGATTATAATGGCAGTTTTGTAATATTTGATACTTTCGTATTTTATTTAATTAGGGTTAGTTTTCAGCCTTAGGATTACTTTCCTATTTATTTTATGGTCTAGATTGATTCTTAACCTAACCCTAGTCTCTATATAAAAGGGGGTTACTAGCTTGTAAGATACAACTTTGATTATTGATTAAATAGAATCTATTCTTGTTTACAATGGGATTACAGTTTCTTTAAGCTTGGGGTTCCGCATCAATTATAGGAAGTATATGCCTCAATAACATGAAATAAGGCATTTAACTGAAGATCACATATTTCCATTACCAAGGTAATACTCCCTAGCGTCCTTTGTCCAGCTTGATTAAATCCTTGAATTGTCAAGAATGATGGATACAAGTGCTGCAGATTCAAGCCTAGTACTCGGAGTGTCTTTAAAGGAAGAACATTGACCGCCGATCCACAGTCAAACATTATTCGATTCATGGGGATATTTTTAACTGTCCCTGTGACATAAAATGGTCAATTATGCTTGTTTCCCCTTAATTGACGATCCTCATCATTAAATGCGATGCATGCAATGCATGATGCACACACATTATTCAATGATTTTTCTGCATTGATTTGCTCTACTTTTTCTTTGTAAGTCTTTGGGCTATTCAAAGCAGTAATGAGTGCTTTTTGGAGTTTGGAAGACATTTGCAGGGCCTCATACATGCTAAGAAGAGCAAGTATATGCTTTAAATGAGCCAATATATTGTATTTGATGTCATTTGAACCTCTTGAGTCTCCAGTTATGCCCTTTTGAGAAGAGGCATTATCCTGGGCATGAGTTTTCCCCTGTGGTACCAAAGTAGAAGATTCTCCATTTGAAATATCAATATATTTTTTTGAATTCTATATTTCTATTCTATATTATAAAATTCTAGATTTAAATTATATAAAAATAAAATATAAAATATATAAAAATATATATTTAATTAAAACTAAAATATAAAAAATATATATTATATAAATAAATATAATATAAATAAATAATAAATATACATTATATAAAATTATATAAAATTAAAATATATAAATATATTAAAATATGACTTTTATCAGCTGTAAGCTGTTGAGCATCTTTCTTTTTTTTGGCTTGCAGCTGGATCTCTCTTAACGTGATTTCATCTGCCTCCACGGGGTCCTCAATATCAATAGAAGCCATACAACATTGCAGAACACCTTCTTTTCCACATCATTATCACTTTCTTCTAGGAATCTGTTCAGTATGAATTCTTTTAAAGTGACTGGAACACAGTCTGGTTGTTAATACTCCTCTTGATTAGGAACTAGAACCTTTTTCTTGAACTTATTCTTCTTTTTCTTCTTACTCTTGTTTGTCTCAGGTCTTCCTTGAGTTTTACACCCACTATGCCTTAAATATTTTTTAGCAGAAATTGCAACATTTTATGATTTCTTGCTAACATAGGTATGCCATCCATCCCAACCTTCATCCTCAATTGTTGACAAGTCATCCCATATATCAAAGTTTGGCTCTGTCATGAGTTCGTATAAAGTTGGGATATTAGGATTCCCATCTTAGGCATATCGAGGTGAGCATGGACGATAGTAACTTGATTATCGACCTCAAAAGCCACTGGGATTACCCATTCAGTCAAAGAAACATTATTGGAGGTAACGGTTTTCCCTTTAGCACTAGATCATGCTAAGGAGATTTTATTCTTTTTTACCATCCATTCAATAATATTTTTAAGAACGTAACAGTCCCCATTCAGTCAAAGAAACATTATTGGAGGTAACGGTTTTCCCTTTAGCACTAGATCATGCTAAGGAGATTTTATTCTTTTTTACCATCCATTCAATAATATTTTTAAGAACGTAACAGTCCCTTAAAGAATGACTGACAATCCTCTGATATCGGCAGTATTTTGGATCTTCAGTTCTATTAATCTCTTTAGGCCTTTTAGGTTCAGGAAGTGTCATTGCATTAGCTTGCATTAATGCATCAAAAATCTCATCAACATCTTCATCACTAAAAGAATATTTGACATCCTTCCTTTTTCTTAGCGTCAGCCGCTTCGTAGGTTCTTTCGATTTTCCTTTGTCATTATTTTGTCTAGAATTTACAAAGGTAGCCATAGAATCTCCCTTTTTAGCAATCTTTTTGGTTTCTACATTCTTCTCCTCTATGCATGTTTTTTGAGAAGTGATTTTGTGATGAGCTATTTGTCTCTCAACGTTGCTTCCTTTGAAACCAATTGATTAAATGATTGAGGTTCTTCAGTACTTACAAAGGTTGCAATATCTGGAAGAAGATTGTTACATTTGGACTACTGACTGTTTAGTCAATTTTTTCAGGGCAATGAAGGTTGAGATTTCTCCATGTTATGATGAACTCATTGAAATTTTCATATGGTTTATGCTTGGTTTCCGCCAAGTTAATGATTGAAATTTTCTTCTTGGAACTCACAAATTGTGCGAGAAATGCCCTTTGCATATCATCCCAAGTAATTATTGAATCTGCTGGCAGCTGCGTGTACCAAATAAAAGCAACTCGTTTTAGAGATTGGACAAACTATCTTATGAGCAAAGCAACTGATTGGGCAGATTCTCCACAAGTTGATACAAAATATGCCTAATGCTCATGGGGAGAACCATTGATACCGTCAAATTTCTCAAAATTTGGCTTTGAGTAAAACTGAGGGAACGGGACTCAATCATAATGCGATGGATAAGGCTTATAATATCCAAGCACAGGAGGATTAATGGAGGCCTAGTATTCCCGAATACCTTTAGCTATAAGTGCTTTAAGGTCTAGATGTGTTGAGGGAGTTATAGAACTTGATGTTTACCCTTTATCTTTCAATTCCTGTGACCGTAGGCTCATCTGTTATGCTAACCTAGTAGTACGGCCTGCAATTTCAGCATCATTTTCATCCCTCATCCTTTGCATCTCCCTACGCATCTCTTGCAGCTGCTCCCCGATAGCAAATACAAACATGTTCCCAATTTCAGGATCATCATCATTTATTAGTAGCCTTTGAAATTGAGATTCCACATTCTTTGGAAAATCTTCATCATGGAAAATTACTTCAGGATCTCCATAAAGAGGATTTGAAATTTTTGATGTTGTTTATATGGCTTAATCATCTTGAAATGAAGCATTGGGCAAGCTATCATCTAGCTCACTAGATTTTGGTAAGTGAGCCAAACGCATTTGTTGAGCTTTTGAACACGCTGTAAAGCCTCCATATGACTTCAAACTTGCTGAAATGTCCACTTCTTTAGTGGTCTCCTTTTCAAATTTAACCATAAAATTTGTTCACTTGCCTCAACTTGGGTGCTAACCCATTCCTTAGGATTAAGAAGTTTAATGTTTGGTACTAATGTTGAGTGAGGCAAAACACTTTTCTTTAACACTGAAATGCCAATTCCTTTGACTTTTGGAACCATTTCAGCTCTTGAGGAATTTCTCAGACTGCTTGAGTCACCTCGCTTACTTCTTTTTCCTTTAGGTATGGTCAAAGAAGATTTTTTATCTAACATTTTAGGCTCTCAACAATATTCCTTATTGCTTTCCTCTTTGTCTTCTTTGAGGTAACATTTTGGGGTGAGTTAGGTCCTTCCTCTGTGGTGGATGGACAAGCAAAACATTGTCAAAAAACTGTTGGTGGCTTAGGGATGTCCCTTGTCTGAAGAGGAGTTAGAGTATTATCCTCTTCTATGAATGTCACCATGACAGACTCGACAGTGACTAGGTTGACTGGAATTGACCCAATCATGATCTGGGTTACAGGTTGAACCCAGCATTAGTAGTTGCATGGGTTAAATCCTTTGGAACCCTGACCAACACTACAAAAAAAAAATGATGTTTAGTGACGGAAAACATTGTGACGGAAAGGAACCCGTCACCAATTACACTACAAAAAAAAAAAACGATGTTTAGTGACGGAAAACATTGTGACGGAAAGGAACCCGTCACAAACCAATGTTTTTTGTGACGGAAATTTAAACTTCCGTCACAATTATAGAATCATTTTCCAGTAATTGTGACCAAAATGTGGCCGTCACACATGCAGCTGCGCGGGAACAAAATTTTGAAATTTTGTTTGCATTTAGTGACGGAATTAGACAAATGTCGTCACTAAATGACTTCCAAAATAAAAAAAATAAAAAATTCATTTCTGTGACGGTTAAAAAACCGTCACAGATGCTAAAATCCTTTAAGTTGCACTGTTTGGCACCGGAAAATTTGGATCATCAATGTTTTTTGGAAATTTGGTGGTTGACTGCTGACATTGCATAAATAGGTAGCTTGACTTTGCATGTTTTACTTTTCTTGTTTAGCTACTGTTTTCCATTTTATGAAGAGAATTTGTGCAAGTGTGAAAGCCACTGTTACGCAGCTACAGAAAGCTTCAACACCGACGGCTTCGAGTGGAAAATGAAGTGACGCAGGCGGCAGCTCTAGCAACCCTCTCAGCTTCCAGCTCCGGCGTTCTGTCCACGGAGGAGCACCGATCATTTCCCCCACCAGCGCCGCGTTAATCGGGCATTCCCAGTCCCGTAGGATCCACCGGTGAGTCCTGCGGTTTTGTGGTTTTTTCTTCTGATTTGTACTCTTTTTTTTGGGTTTTGCTGCATGAATTAGTGGGCATATAATTTGTGCAACCCATTGGTCAATGCTTTGTTTGATGTCTGATGGTGTTGTTCCAATTGATTTTCCTCCATATATGAAATGTGTATTTGAGGCCCCTGTTTTCGGCAAACATGGTTGAGTTTCTATTAATTTTATAAATTGCAATGCAGTATAAGAGGACAATCAAACTGAATTTGGACATGCCAAAATGCAATCATAGGCTGATTTAATATATAGGGTTTAGAGAAATCTGGTTTTTTTTTTTTTTTTTTTGTTGCAACAGCTATGTTTATATATATATATATATCTTTAATCCTTTAGATATATAGTTTAGGGTTTAGGGAGTTTTGAAATAGCCTATTGCTTTTACCAAGTTGTTTGTGAGTAAGTTGCATTCATATGAGAATGCAATTAACTGCTTCAATTTTGGCCATATATTAGGGTTTTAATGCTGATTTTTTGTGTTTGATCAGTCAACACTTTGTAATGTTGGAATTTTAATTTTTTTCCTTTCCTTCTTCTTTTAGTTTGATAAAGCTTAACAATGTCACTGTCCAAATCAGATTAGTGTTATGCATTTTGTATTTGTGTTAAGATGTATATTATACATATAATCGTATTATTCTAAGGCAATAAAATTTGGTTGTATCATCTTTTGACTTCAGCTTATATTGGAAATTTTTTAACCCCAATTGCTTGAAAAAATTAGGCATACAATTGAAGTAAATATATATGTCAAGTTAAAAACACCTTTATTGTAAGTAATGTTTCAAATTGTTGTATGCTAATAAATATTGCAACCCATTAATTTGTAAATACTTTGAAGAAATTTTTTTGTCCTTCATTTTTTGTTATTTGTATATTTTGTTTTAGGTAATGATTAATTGTATTTCATATACGTCTCGCCAAATTTGTATATTTTATTTGTGGAGGATGCTTATATTTGAATTGTATATTTTGTTATTTGTATATTTTATTGGCATATGTGTCAAATGTATTTATTTGCAAGTGAATGTTCTTTACTCCTACAATACACATGTGACAATGCAATATAATCCATGCAAGAAACGAGAAATCATATTAAATTGTGTTATGCAAAATCTATGCTTGAAGAAAAATGCATGCTTACTTATTTGCAACTAGCATTTACATAAATTTTTATGAGAGGTACATATATATGGCTGCTGAATATATATGGTGTTTGAGAGTACGTATTTTAATTTGTGTTTAAATCTTGTGTTTGTCAAAGTAAAAGAAGAAACTTCATATGAAGTATGATTTGGCACAAATTAATTTTAGAACTATGCACCAACAAATAATTGTTTATTTTGAATTTTATTTTCTACTTTACTCTTATTAGTAAATGTCGTTATTGTTAGAATTGAACTTGGCTTAAACTTCTAATCATATTTTCCTTATTGCTCAAAAAATTTCATTTGAATTGAAATTCGATCTACTTAAGTTTGTTATATTTAGTCGTGTTATCGTGATGATTATACTTGGGCTGGTTCATATGCATTATTGGTTTTGTACTATATTTGACGAAACCCCTACGCTTTTCCGACAATATAAGTTTCAATGTTCTAATGACTATTTGTTTTGTGCAAGAGCTCTACGAGCACATTGTGGCTTCAAATTCCCAAGTTAGGCTTCTATTTCCAGGTACATTACGCAATTTTTTTTTGTTTATTTAGCACCTCATTCGCATGGAAAAACAACTTCTTGCTTAATTACGTGTCAATGTACAATTTGCTATGTCTCCATCGTTCATCTTTCAATGCTGCTGAATTTGTTTTGGTTATATGCAAACATGTTTAATGTTGACAACCGAATTCATTTGGAATTCCTTTTACACTTGCACTTCTGTGTCTTTAATCTCGGAACTCACAGCCGTGGCTTGTTCCACTCACGGCCTTGTCGCACTGCTTTTGTTTGAAAGTAAATATGGATAAGAGTTGGATGCAAGTGCGTAATAGATCACTCCCGGAATATGTTAATGGAGTCAAGGAGTTCATTACTTTTGCAAAAAACAATATGGAAGAGGAGCAGAAAATCAAATGTCCATGCTACCAGTGTAACAACTACTACTTCTTATACCCGGATCAGGTACACGACCACTTGATTGTGTACGGAATGCTCACGTCATACGATCCATGGGTGTATCACGGTGAGACCTTAAGCCCCCATGTCCACGAAGACATTGTAGATGATGATGCTTCGCTGGACGGTGAAGATGATGTCTTTGGGGACGGGACATGGGCAATGCTAAATGACTTGAACAACGAGGCTTTATTCACCGAATGGTCAAACTCATCAACATCTAATCCAGTCCAAGCTGATTGTCAAGTTAACTCAAATCCTTTCGCTAAGTTGTTCCATGAAGCTTCACTTCTAATGTTCAACGGGTGTAAACTTTCAAGGATTTCGGTCCTAGTTAAGCTGCTGCACTTAAAGACATCGAATGGATGGACAAACAAATCCTTCGACATGCTGTTGCAATTACTAAACACAATCCTTCCAGCCGAGTCGGGTCTACCTTCTTCATACTACAAGGCAAAACAAGTCATCCGAGATATAGGACTCCACTATGAGAAAATAGATGCATGCAGGAATGATTGCATACTGTTTTGGAATGAATTTAAGGACTTGGATGTATGCCCAACATGTCATGAACCGCGCTATAAGGACCGTGCATTTAGTAACAAAAAAGTGGCACATAAGATACTAAGATATTTCCCATTGACTCCACGGTTGCAGCGGCTGTACGTATCCAAGAAAACAGCCCGTGACATGATGTGGCACCATGAAATGAGGGTTAATGATGGCACCCTTAAGCACCCGGCCGATGCTGAAGAATGGCAAAATTTTGACAATTCTTTCCCCATATTTGCTAGTGAGCCAAGAAATGTGAAGCTTGGACTTGCTTCCGATGGTTTTAACCCGTTTGATAACATGTCAACACCGTATAGCATGTGGCCCGTTATTGTTGTCCCATATAATTTACCCCCGTGGTTATGTATGAAGGACCCTTTTCTCATGTTGACTTTGCTAATGCCGGGTCCTTCATCGCTGGGGAATGATATCGATGTCTATCTTCAGCCACTAGTTCAAGAATTGAAAAAATTTTGGGATGAGGGCGTGCAAACATTTGACGCAGCAACTAATGAACTATTTCAAATGCATGCCGCTCTTTTGTGGACTATTAACGATTTCCCTGCTTATGGAAATCTATCGGGCTGGTCTACAAAAGGGAAACAAGCGTGTCCTATATGCAATGTTGATGCCTCTTTCCTCTACTTGAAACATGGCCACAAGCTTGCTTACGTCGGACATCGACGGTTCTTACCGGCTGGCCATCGGTTACGGAACAACCGATGTTATAGTTGTAGGGAGGGTCGAGCACCGCCTAAAGCTTTTACGGGGGATGAAATTTGGGGTCAGCTTCAAAACGTTAGCCAACCCACCTTCGGTAAATTGTCTTGTGGTCGGAGAAAACGGAAGCATGCTGATTCAAATACTAATTGGCACAAAGTTTCAATATTTTTTAATTTGCCATACTGGCGAACTCTTCAATTGCGGCATAACCTGGATGTTATGCATATTGAAAAGAATGTGTGTGATAGTTTGATAGGAACACTAATGGGCCTCGAAGGAAAGACAAAGGATACGTACAATACTCGCTTGGATTTAGAGGCTTTGGGCATTATGCAAGACCTCCATCCAGTACGCACGGATGGATCCGTGTATTAAAAAAAGAGTATAGGCGACGCTGGCATCTCCAATAGTGCACTATTTGCGACACCAGCGTCGCCTATAATACAGTATTGGCGACGCTGGCGTCGCCAATAGCCCTATTTTTTTTATGCATTGTTTGTAATGTTATATATGTATACATCTGTAATTATTTTCTTATACATTTTAATTCTTAAAATTATATATTGTAGATGAAGAGATTAAATTACTTGACAATTAAAAAAAAAAAAAAGAATATAGGCGATGCTGGCATCTCCAATAGTGCACTATTGGCGACACCAGGGTCGCCAATAGCCTTATATATATATATATTTTTTATACTTTGTTTATAAGTTCACATTATTGTTGAAAAAATGCTGAGAAGAGGAAAGTTTGCCAGTTCCTTATTGATGTGAGGATCCTAATGCAGCGGTTGCTTCCAATTGCACTGCGTGGTACCCTCCGCCGAGATGTATGTACTACGATAATTCAGCTGTGCTTGTTCTTCCGAGAGTTGACGTCGAGGACGTTGACGAATGAATCGTTATTACAAATTGAGAAGTCCATTGCTGTTACATTGTCTGTCCTCGAGAAGATGTTTCCCCCATCATTTTTCGATGTCATGGTCCACTTACCAATTCACCTCGCACGTGAAGCAATACTCGGGGGCCCGTGTCAGTATTGTTGGATGTATCCTTTTGAAAGGTACTTCTTTGACCATTTGACTCCTTTGTTATAAACTCGCTGCCTCCGTTACATTTGCGCACACATGTATAATTATCAATTTTCCACTGTTTAGGTACTTGCACAAGCTGAAATGTTATATCCGTAACAAAGCGCGTCCCGAAGGATCGATTGCGGAGGCTTACGTCGCAAACGAATGTCTTCTATTTTGCTCCATGTATCTTCGTGATGTGGAGACAAGGTTTAATAGACCGGAAAGAAACTACGATGTCACTTTATCTACTGAGAGGTCTACATTGTCTACATTCTCGCATAAGGCCCATGGTCTTGGCGGAAAGAAATATCAAGAGCTTGACATGATCGAGTGGACGAAGATCCGATGGTACGTCTTGAACAATTGCACCGAAGTCCTTCCCTATATTGAGTAAGTAAACCGCAACTATATTTACTCAATCTTAGAAGTTTTTGTTAATGCTTTTAACCATGTATGGGGTTTTGTAAAGTTCACTACGTATACCTCTATTTGTAGTGAACACAGAGAACAAGTCAGAGGTGAAATTACGACGGACATTCATGCGTACCAGCAGATACATTTCCCTCGGTGGCTACTACAGCGGGTATGTATATCGAAAGACATTTTGCACTTTTTTGGGAGGAAATTCTATCGGCTTTTAACAGTGTTAAAATCCGTTGCTGTTTGTGATCCGTAACATGCAGCTGTGTGAGTTTGATTACAGCGACGTTGATGGCACATTCGACAATATGAAACGGCTTGCTAGAGGTCCCGATAAGAGAGTTGTTCGGTACAGTGGCTGCCTTATCGGTGGACATAGGTTTCGCACAATCGACCGCGACCAATGTCGAGCAACTCAGAATAGTGGGTTGGTCGTTAAAGCTGAACACGGAGGTGAAGAAATCAATTTCTACGGTGTACTCCGGGATGTCTTTGAGCTAAGCTATGGAGGAGAACATCAGAAAGTCTTCGTTTTCAAATGTGATTGGTGGGACCTTGGCAGCCGAAGCAGATTCAACACTGATGAATTTAAAATCCTAAGTATAAGAGCATCCAAGACATGGTACAAGAACGACCCTTACGTACTCGCTGCTCAAGCGGAGGAGGTTGTATATCTGCCGGACCCAAAGATGGGAAAGGGTTGGGTTGTTGTTGAGCGTGTGCCGCCCCGCAACTTGTATGACGTTCAAGTAACCAAACCGGTTGTCGAGACATCGGTTGGTGATGCTTATCAACAGAACGAGTGTGTTGGCGACTTTGACATAAATTTGGGAGAGGAATTTGCACATACCCGAAGGACGGATATGGATGGTCAGCTTGTTAGTGTCTCGGGTGTTTCGATAAACGAGGGTGTGCATTGTGACAGCACATTTAGGCATAACGGATCCTCTACTGAGGACTCCGATGGTGATTCATAATGATTTTGTAACTTTATTAACTTCGGCATGCATATGTCGCTATTGACGGTTATATATTTTGCGTGTCATGTTTAATTTGTGTGTTGTAATCCATGTGAAACAACTGTGATGTTTGCTTAATTAAGTTTCCTTGTTGGATATCGTAAAATATGGGATGTTCAAATATTTATGTTCCACGACCACTTGATTGAATGTTGTGCAGGTAGGATCTAATAAGTTGCTGATTTTTTAAAATGTTGGGTAAGAAGCTACCATTGCGACGAGGACAAAGCACCGCCAAACCACCGCTGAAAACGAGGGGAGAAACACGCTCCAGACATTGCGGGAAGCAAACGTGCCCAGGTTTGACATTCTAACCACACCGCCAAACCACCGCTGAAAACGAGGGGAGAAACACGCTCCTAACATTGCGGGAAGCAAACGTGCCCAGGTTTGACATTCTAACCCTTATATACGGTTCGTCTAACTTGGTTGCTGCATTCAATGACTTTTTTAGTAATGCATTATGGACTAACACAGCGGCTGTTAATTGATTTCATTGACCGCAGCGAACAAATGGGTTAGTGTGCGTAGAGGAGAAGCGGATAGTGTTCAAAGCACCGCACCGACACCCGGACGCGAGATGACATCCACACCTAACGTTTCACGTGTCGGACCAAAAACAAAAGGTAAAAAACCAAGATACTTTGCTGCCCCTAATGGGATGGTTAAAATATATATTCTAATTTTCTAACTTTGTATAGGCAAAGGCGTTGCAATGTCTCAACCATTGCCTCTCGTACGCCGAAGTCCGAGAAACCGGGTGAAAGTCCAGCTTTTTGAGAGTTTAGATGAGCGTGACGCACCTCATTCTCCCGTACAAAGTTAGTCCGACGTTTATATTTTTTAACATTTATTTTGAATGCATACAACTTATTTAGGAAGTTAAATATATTTGTTTAGGCGAATTTAATAATAGTTGACAGCGAAACAATAGCTATATTGATTTTTATGAATTGAACATGTATTTTTGTGTGTGGAACAACCGCAGATTTTTTGTTGTCGATGTAGGAGTGTGCGCGCCTCAAACAAGCCGTGTTCTACGAAGTTTTCCACGGGAAGCACGAGCGTTTCGTGCGACAGCCGCACGTCGCAAAGGCAATGTCGAGCCAATGATTGTTGACTGCAGTAGTAATGGAACCGAAAGTAATGACGATGAGGACGATGCAACTCTTGCATCCTCGTCTTTACTTGGTGATGCTGCGGATGACCTGCCCCAAGAAGACCAACACGTTGGCAGCGAAACGAACGCTGATGATGCGACGCTGCCACCTGAAACTACTGATGCCTTGGATGTTGGTGACAGCGGGCACATGCATGCAGAACTTGGAGGTGAACAGCTTGCTGCCACAACAGCTTCGAACGGTAAGGAATTGTAGTTTTTTTTACATGTACTTGTTTTAATTAATAAAAATGGGCATGCTAACGAATGTGGTTGACGGAGTTGCTGATTTTTAGCTATCGTAATCCACTAATAGCAACAATTACATTTTTTTTCAGCTACATCAACGGTGAGGAAGCGTGGACCAACTAGAAGTCTTACCGTTTTGCGAAAGAAGTTCCCAAATATGGGGATTATGAAGGTTACCGTGCCCAAGCATGTGATGCGGTTTGTTGGTGCATTCTCACAAGAAATCACCACTGAAATTGGGGCACTGATACGAAGCAAAGCCCCGCCTCATGTTAATGAATGGAGTGACGTCCCTAACAATAGGAAAGAAGATATATTGGACGAATTGAAGGTGAAGACATTTGTTGACCCTTACATGCCTTAAAAAATATATATGTCATCTTATTCATAAGCTGCAGCAGCAAATGAGAAAAAATGTGCATGATTTAACTATTTGAAACTTTTTTGCAGCGGAACTTTGACTTCGGCGACGAACCACACACGTACGAAGTGCTGCACAACCAGTTGAAGAAACAATTCCGCAGCTGGAGATATAGGCTGAAAGAGAGGTATGATAAGTGTAGCACGGAGGAAGAAGTTGTCGCTGCTTGTCCGAGAGAGGTTGCTTTGCATGAATGGCTGTTGGCTGTTGAGAGGTTCAAGTCAGAAAAATTCAAGGTACTACCAAAACCAGCAGCTATACAATCGGTTGAAACTTTTCAAATTAGGTTTGCTAACGTGTGCTTTCGACGTGCAGAAAATGAGTGCAACGAACAAACATAATAGAGGTGCAGCCCGAATTAATCATAGTTCGGGCACGAGGTCGTTTGCTAGACTTGCAGGCGAGGCCACGCAGCCGGTAAGAGTTAGTTTTGATGTATAAATTGAACTTGTCTAAATTTTTTGCAGCAACCTAATTCCGGAACTTGTTTGCTTATTAATTGAGTAGGACGGATCGGTGGACCGGTATGCATTGTGGTATACCACCCACTACAACGCAACCAAGAAGAAATGGGTGGACGAGAAGTCCAAGCTGATTTATGTGAGTATCTTAAATTGTACAAAAACTTGATAAAAAATAAATGGGTTTAAATTGCAACATAAATACTTAGAAAGATAACGTAGTACAAAATATAGACATATAAAAATATTTGCTGCTATATTTAGTGAGGGATTGAAACACATTCACGGATGTTATTTAATATAATATGCTTAATTTGTTTGAATTGGCTTCAAATAGCATGTTTGCCGAATGGAACGCTTATTAGCTTGTCATGTGGAAGTTAATTAATGAACACATTGACACTATAGATGATATAAATTCAGCGATAACTTAAATTCCAAAAAAACTTATACGAATTTCGTACTTATACATGGATGATGCTGTTTATGCAGGAGGAGTTACTAAGGCTGCGAGATTCGGAGGAGGGGTTAGAGTTGACAACCGATGAGATATTCGACAAGGTGCTGCCTCCAAAACGTGGCCATCAAGTTGGCATGGGTCTTGGCCCATTGCATCATTGAAAGCGAGGACAAATTGATGCGGCTGCGGTTGAACAGGAGATGCAAGAAACGAGGGCATGCAATGAAGCATTGAAGCTTCAAAACCAGCAGCTTGCAGCACGTATGGCTGAGATGGAGGCAACACTCAAATCCTTGCAAGGCCATATTGAGTCGCTTACACCTGGGTGGGATAGTCAGCCCCGCCAAGATACATAGCTGGGCATTTGGGTACGTTCTCATTCGCTTTGAAATTTTTTATGATGGCTAAACCACTATGGATATAGCTAAAATTCAGTGAACAATGTGGTGCTTGCTGATTTTTATGGCTAAATGGGTTTTTTTGCTGCAAGGTTGTTGTTGNGACCACACCGAAATAGGAGTAAAACCATAAAAGGCTAAAAGCTAAACAAACATAAATAAAAAAAAAAAAGATCTTCTCTATTAACCTTTCAGTCTTTGCCAAAGTTTGGTAAAGTACTGTAGGGATGGGCTCAGTCAGTTTCGGCCGATTTTTTAGACAGTTTTACTCCGTTAGAAAATGTCAATTTTGATAAAATGACCAATCAAAATTGACCGTACATCTTATAAAACCAATGCAAAACTATACCGATCATGGTCAGTCGGTGTCGATTTTCGTCAATCGGTTGGATATGAGATGGTAAGAATGAAATGAAAAAATAAAAAACTATATAACAAGAATCAATAAGAACTAATGAGTAAATCAACAAGAACTAACAACAAAAACCATAAATGTAAAGCCACATAAATAGAAAAACAACAAGTTAAACAAAAACAAAAACAAAAAAATTCAAAGAGAAGGGGAAATAAGTGAATCGGTGATTATGGATATGATATTGCATCGTCGTCGGTGACCAAGCCACGAGTCAGTGAGCCACGACCACGTTTCAGTCTCGGGTATGAGATTTGAGATCTAAAACAACTCGATCTTGAACGGAGAACAAATGGTAGTGTCGAAGAGAGGGAGAATGGTGAGTTCGCAGTGGTGAATGTCATGGCGTCAGATAGAGAGGAAGAGAGGAATACGAGAGAGTTAGAGTTTTGAGTGAGTAATTTTGGAAAAAGAAAAAGAAAATCAGTGGCTAAGATTAAATTTGAATGGTAAGATGGCGATGATTTTAGAGAGATGATGGGTTCGGTTGGTCAGTCAAGCTTGGTGAAAATTTTCTTCTGAATCAGCCACCGAATTGGATTTTTTGGTTTTCTAAAATTAAAAATTAAATAAAACTGGCAAAAATAATATAACCGACCGGACTAGTTATTGCCCACCTCTAATGTATCATGTATTGTGTTAAACTGTATCCGTGTTATTAGACTTAGACATATTTATTCTATTTTTTTTTACTTAAATTAATATATGTTCAAATAATAAACTAAACCCCTAAAAAAACAAAAAGATTCGCATATTGAAATTTACATCATTGTCAATTCATATTCAAAATATAACAAATTAAAACAATATTAAATATTTATCATAACTAAAAAAAATAAATATGCATTATTATCAATTTAAAAATATTCAAATATATTACAGATCAAATTAAAATTGTAATTCAACAAAAGCAATTAGAAAAAAATAAAATTTAAAACAAGACATCAATATTATAGATGTAACATTGCTTACTTTCAGTGCAATTAAATATAAATCTCATAGTTTTTTAAAGATATAAAAATTCAACAATATTAACTAAATTATTAATTTTCTTATAATATTTAACAGGTTTCAATCCCTTTTTTTATAGTGTAAAACTGATACCAATCAGTCATGATTCAGATCCAAATATACAATTTATCATCTCGTAATATTATATCATGTGACATTTTACTACGTCTATTTTTGCCTTGAAATACATATAAAACAATGAAGATTCCACAGATAAACTATCAGTGATTTTTCGAAAAACACCCAGACAAAAGGAATATCAAATAAAGGAACGAAATGAATAAACAAGTTTTCTTATCAAGCATCAAAAACTGCATTCACATTGTCATAAATACTTTCGTTTCATTATCCTTTACAAGATTGTGCCCATCTTAGAGGAAAGAACTAAAACCAAAAACAAAAACCATATGAAGTTATCTTTGCTAAGATCGGAGAATTTAATGTTATCGACAGTTACAACATGAAGAACAATATGTCAGGAGTTACTCAAAATTTATCTTATTGGGTATTGCGCGATACAATATCACTATCATGAGGAGATGCAAAGGATAAAGATGAATACTGCAGGGAAAGTAGCTCCTCTCTTCTGTACTTCAGTCTTTGATCTATTTCATAAAGTTTATAAAACAAATTAGATATAAGACAAAATATTTTTGCTGCTACAAGGTATGAAAGTACATTCCTTACCTATAAAACTTGGTGATACAGGTATCTTTTGTTCCTGATTCTGTTGAGATGTTTTCCAAGTTAATCGTGAAGGAGATGGACGATTAGAACAAATATCTTGTGATGGAATGATTTGAACATGTTCATGTCTAACTTCAATTTGAGGATGACTTCTAGAAAATGAGACAATGGCATCCTCAGTTAAGAGCCAACAACCCCTCAGGTCAATCATTCTCAGAGTTGCAGGGGGTTTAAAGGAATCGAGCCCCCGGTTTGTCAGCACAGCATCGTTAATGGTTAGATTTGTCAGCTTTGGTATAGATGATATATAGTATAGGGAGATGTCCGTAAGAGATGCATTTTTGAGTGATAAATAGGTTAACTCATGGAAGAGTGATATTGAGTTTAAAGCTGCATCCCTAACTAGAGTATGCTCCAAATTCAACCTTTCCAAATGAGTGAGGGATTGCAGGGATGTCAATGATAGAACTGGATCCATCTCAGAGCCAACTTGATGAATGATCCCTGAGAAAATGCATAAGCTTGAAATCTTTATATTATGTAATAACAAATAATCAGCAATAAGCATAACTTATGATATTCCACAGAATTGGCCTCTTTACCAATCTCAAGACAAAATTATTAAGACCTTCTATAAGTCACCCATAGACATTATGTAAATGCACAGCTTCATATATATGAACTATATTTTTCTTCAGACCCTGAACATCATAAGACCAAAGTTTGTGTTTACGTGTGCTTCTATGTGTCTTTTCTTTACTCCAAGTTCTAAACTGTCTTGAATGTAAATGTATCTTCCGCATCAAGGTCTGTGGTGCAAAACTCTATATATGGCTTTTGTTTTTTCCTTACACAGTTAGCAGAAAATTCACCATTGCCGGTGGTTCCAGACCACACAAGAAGAAAACTGACCAAAGTACAGCCTAATTACTAGATGACTTTGGCCCTTTCCTCCCCCTCATCACAACTGAAATGAAAACCAATGCCTTTAACATTTCCATTATAAATTCCATACCTTTAATGTGTGTGCTGCTCAAGTCAATATCCTTCAGAGAAGGCATCATGCTGATGTATGAAATGGCAAAATCATCAATTGATGTGTGAGATAATAACAATATTTCAAGGTTCGGAACATGTCCAGCTAAAATCCCTACTCCCGCAGAGCCAACTCTGGTTTTGCTAAGATTTAGATATCTCAAAGTTGCTCCAATACATGTAATCTCTTCAACTAAATCATCTCCCATCATGCTAGAGCTGAGATCCAAATGTTCCAGCACTTTCAGACAGGGTAAGAAGCTGAATCTGTGAAGGGAAGAGTTCGATATATCCAGATAGGAAAGGAAACTTGTTTCAATATAAACTAAAGTTTCAGTGTCATCCATGAATGTGGCTCCGGATACAATAAGTTTTGTCAAAGGAGCTTTATCACCATCTTCTTCAAGTATAGACTCAATTGTACAATTACTCATGTTTAGGCACTCAAGGGATGATAAATTTGGCAACTTTCTCACATTGGTCCAAGCTACATTTAGGAAACTCAATTTGGGGAAAACTTGAAAAACAGAAGCCCCTAGATCTGATATTTTACTTCCCCAAAGGTCAAGGTACTGTAGTTTTGTAAGTACCTAAAGAAAATCAAAACCATTTAATAGCAGCAAAGTTCAAACGGAAAACCAGCTGAATTTAAACCCAGATTACAACATGAACTGATAGGCAACAGTATTAGCTGAAAACCAATTTATTGAAGAGCAATAAAGGCCAAATAAGAGAAAAAGGAATATACCCGGAGTGAACTCAATGCCTGATCAGTAACAGGCAAACCACCCAAGTCCAAGACAGACAAGTTTCTAAGCGAAGACAGAAGCCTAACCCCATCAGCAGTCAGACCAGTTTCCGACATGCATAGTTTTTCCAAACTTGAAATTGATACAATATGCCTAATCCCTGCATCATTAACCTTCATGCATCTGGAGATGTCCAGTTCCTTCAAAGTAGTCATTCCTAATAATTCCAAAAAAAAATTTATTTAACAAAAAAAAAAACCCAGAAAGCACAAGGTGTATAGGTAAGAAATTCTCTATCATCTCCCTCCTTCCATAAACTAATATGATATACCAGTAATAGCCCAAAGAGCAGAGCTAGTGATCCTATGGCAATCCGCAATATTCAATGACCGCAAATAACGAAACGCTCCCATGTATGCCATCCATTCCATGTCCACAGAATTTTCCCCTCTGAGATCAACCTCTTCCACGCTACGTTTGAAAACTCTGCGAAAAAGCTTCTCCTTTTACTATCTCAAAAACTAACTACGCAAAAAAAAAATCGCAAAATTTAGCTAAATAATATGTGAAAGTGACAGTGATTCAATGAAGAAATTTACACACTTGAATATTCCAGATATTGATCTTAATAACTAACAATGTTTCAATTTCTCTTGCCTATTAAGTTTTCCTGGGAACCAAACGGGAAAAAAAAAAGGTCAAAAAATTGATATAGATGGAACGCACTCGAGCAAAGAAGGGAATAGAAGACGGCGCGAGAGGAGGCAACGAAGAAGAGCTTCGGCGAGCTGAGAAGGCAATCGCTCTAGGCTCCGTCTCTGCCTCCGCCATTTCTCCACGCTTTCTCTGCTCTGACACGCAGCCTCTATGCAAAGCCTCACCAATTGGCTCTCCTTCTCCATTCGCTATCAATTCAATGGCCTTTGTCTCTTCCCTCTTTCTCAGATCTATTGAAGCTTTGCGCTTTGAGTCATGGTCAAACAAGCTCTGCTTCCCTAATAATACTTTCTTCCTCTTCCCAGAAATCAAACGGCACAGGACGCCACGTCGTGTTTGATGACTATTTTTCTTTTTTAAAAAATAAAAATCATTTTCAATTTTTTTTATAAAAAAAAAATATTAAAAGCCATTTTTCATTTTTAGTTTTTATTTTTATTTTTTTGTCTATGATAATGCAAAGATACAAAACGACTCAAATAAGATTGAATTTGAAACTGACCAAACTGGCACCGTTCAAATGTGGTCGAAATCACGAATTGCTCGAACATGACCAGAACCCAAGACATCTAAGTCCGGGCCGAAACCTGAGAAAGCTCGATCTGGGGCAAAATCTTAGACAGTCAGGCCAGGGCCAAAATCTTTGACAGGCTAGTTTGGGCCAAAATCCAGGACCGCTTGGTCAGAGCCAAAACCCGAGACAGCTAGGATCACCTGGTTCAGGCCGGAATCCTGATCGGGATAGCTTGGTCTAGGCCGGTCAAGCCATAACACAGGACAACCCGGTCTAGGCCGGAACCTGGGACACCACGGTCGGGGTAAAAATCTAGGAACAACAATAATCGAATATAGATTTGTTTAAATTTTTTTAAAAATAAAATAATTAATAAAAACAAAAACGATTATCAAAAATAATTTTTTTTCACAANACACAGGACAACCCGGTCTAGGCCGGAACCTGGGACACCACGGTCAGTGTAAAAATCTAGGAACAACAATAATCGAATATAGATTTGTTTAAATTTTTTTTTAAAAAAAATAATAAATAGTTGTTGTTTTCATTTTTTTTTTCCTTTTAGCAAAAATATAAACAAAAACTATAAACTATAAATCATAACCATAAACCATAAACAAAAGCTAAAAACAAAAAATAAAAATTTAATGCGTTAACGAACGGACGCTAAAGCATGCATAACAACTAACTAATGTCATGTTTAACATAATTTTTGAAAAGTCAAAAGCAATTTTTAAAGCTCAAACACTACTTTTAGAAGTATTTAGATAATTTTTGAAAAGTGTTTTTGGCTTTTAGAAATCATTTTAATCAAAGCCACTGAAAAATAACTTCTATAGAAAGCACTTTTAAAAAATAAAAGAGAAACAAAAGTAAAAACTATGTCAAACAGAGCTTAAATATGTTTCTACCAAAAAAAAACAACTAACTCATGGTCTGTTTGTTAACGCATTCAGTTTTTTTTTTTTTTGTTTTTGGTTTCTAACTTTTGTTTATGATTTTTGGTTTATAGTTTATGTTTATGGTTTATGTTTTTGCTAAAAGGAAAAAAATGATAAACAACGACCATTTTTTTATTTTATTTTATTTTTATGAAAAAAATTATTTTTGGTAACCATTTTTGTTATTTTGTTTTTATTATTTTTTTGTACTTTTTAATAACTTTACAAATAAATTTAAATAAATACATATTAGATTAATGTTGAACACCGAATCTTGGTTATTTAAGGATTATGGATCCAAATGGTCCAGCGTTCTGGCCCGACCGGCGGTCTTTGGTTCCAGCCCCGACAAGGCAGTCTCGGGTTTCAACTTGGACCGGGCCATCCCTGGTACCAGCCCTGACCAAGCGACCCTGGTTTCCGGCTCGACCAAGCTGTCCCTGGTTCCATCCCCTACTTAGAGGTCCCAGGTACCGGCCTGACCAGGCTGTCCTGGATTTTGGCTTTGACTGGGAGGTCTCGGATTTTGGCTTGGACTAGGTGGTCCCGGATTTCAGCCTCAATTGGGCTGTCCCAAGTTCTAGCTTGGACGGTCCCAAGTTCTAGCCCGAATCGAACGGTCTTGGATTTGACCCCGACTGGGCGGTCCCAACTTTCAACCCTGACCAAGCTATCTCAGGTTGTAGCTCGGACTTAGCGGTCCCCAGTTCTAGCTCGAACTTAGCGGTCCTCGGTTATAGCCCGGACCTGGCAATTCTGGGTTCCAATGGACCATGTGGTCTCGGATTCTGGCCTTGACCGAGCGATCTTAGGTACCAGCTCTGACCGGTCGGTCCCGAGCTTTGGCCTCAACCAAGCACTCTCGAGCTCTGGCCTCGACTGGGTAATCTTAGGCTGCTTTGACTGGGTGGTCCTAGCTTCCGACCATGTTCGAGTAATTCGTGGTCTCGACCACATCTGGACGGTTTTAGTATGGGCGGTCTCAGGTTCAAGCATTGCTTGAGTTGTCTTGTATACTGGCATAATCAAAGACAAAAAATAAAAAAAAATTCAAAACTGAAAAATGAAAATGACTATTTAACTTTTTTTTTCTTTAAAAAAAAAGTAAAATGATTTTTGTTTAAAATAAAAATAAAAAATGGTTATCAAACGCATTTTTCATTTTTTATTTTCAAAAACAAAAATCAAAAACAAAAAATAAATAGGTTATCAAACGACACTTCAGTATGTGGATTAAGGTGGCCAAATTCCGCTCATAGATTTTGCAAGATTTCCTAAGTGAGTGGCTCACAATCAAGATGAATAAGTGAGTTGGTAATAAATTTGATTTTAAAACAAGGGAATATAGATTTCAAAACTCACAAGAGCTATTGTTTATCAAAAATAAAATTATTATCGTTTAATTTAAAAGTTCAATCATACATGAAGAATTATAAATTTAAATGTACTTTTTTGTATGATCGAAACAAATAAATTTATTCATCAGAATTACAAAAATAAATCAATTTTTACTCTTCTAACATTTTTTAATCATAAAATGAAAAGTAAGTATTTCACCCATATCCCTACCCTTTGGTCCTTGCATATATGATATGTTTTCGGCCTTTGCTTCCTCAAAAGGCCACAAAGTTGAGATTTTCTCAAACCCCATCCATTCCCACCTCAGTGGCCTTTTTCTTTTTGCAGACTAAAAAACAAAACTATATTTATCGCTATGAGCTACAATTTATAATTTACCATACCTATCACATTAATTACATTATACATCTCTGCTACCATTCAAAACATACATAACATGGAATAAGCCTCCACTGGGATGGATAAAAATCAACACAAATGCAACGTGTCAGAGAGGAAAAGCTGAAATTGCATTTGTTGTTAGAGATGAAGATGGCCATATCATACAAATAATGTCCAAGGATTGACTCTTGTGAAAGTGCTCATGAAGCCGAGGTTCTTGCTTTACTTTGGACATATGAAGTAGCAGGAAAAAAGGGATGGCAGATTGTGGAATGGTCGATGGATGCAATGGTAGTAGTCAAGGAAGTGAATTCGAATGAGCTTGCAAATGAATGGAACACCAAACATGTTATTTTACAGATTCGATCTAGTTTTGATTCTCATAATTGAAAAATTAAGTGGAATCATAGAAGTTCTAATATTCTTGCTGATAGTTTTACTAAACTTTTTTTTGAGAAAATGACTGATTTTATTTTTGTTGATGTTATATCTTCCAGCTTTCCTTTCTTTGCTTGTTTAGCTTGTGGGGATATGTAAGAAGACATGATTTTGTAAGCATCTTTTGAGGTTTCTTTTGTGCTTCAATGCAAGTTTACTATTCATAAAAAAATAAAAATAAAACTAAAAATAAACATAACATAACTATTTTACCAAAAAAGAAAAAATACATAACAAATACGCACTTGTTCACAATTCTTAATCTATAAGCAAATGCTTAAAAACAGGGCCAATTCAATCTCGGTTTTTTTATTATTTTGTTATTATATTGGAAAAACTTATAGATAATTTATTGCATAAGTAAAAGAAAACGTTTCTATTATTGGTTTTCGGTTGAATTCATGAATTTGAAACCTTACCTTTTTTGTAAAAGTGGTCCGAAAAAAGTTTGAATTTTTTAATTAATTTTCAGTCCGATATAATTTGCACGAGGTCCGGAACCGAAACACTAACCCGATGCAGAAGACACGTGGAAGAATCTGAAGTGAGGTTCAATGTCCAATATTCTATTAGCTAGAGGTGAGCACGAAAAATTTTCTGGTACTCCTAGTACCAGAATTTTGCCCGCTGGGCACAAACTAGATTAAACCACTAAATCAAATTAAATTATTATTTTTTATTCAGTTTGGTAAGGTTTTTAAAAATAAAACAGTATAATTCTGACGTTATAGAGAAATCGTTTGCAGAGGTGCCAATTGCAGTTTGAAAAGATTTCGGACTGATTCACCTCGAACAAAACCGTTCAACTAATGTGTAATTTCTTTTTTTATATTATTTAATATATATAAATAATATTATAATATCCATTTTAATATATTTTTTTATTTAATTGTTCAACTGAGCTAAATAAGTTATTTTAAATATTTTTAACGATAACTTTAAATACAGTTCGATTTGATTTTTTTTTTAAATTTTCAAACTAAACTGCAGCCTAAAAAGAAGAATTTTAGACAAATATATCAAGTTTTAACAACATGTTGAATCATATTGTGTTAAAATATATTTATTTAAATATGATATGTTAATTTATCAAAAAATTATGATATATTAAATTTTTATTTTACAATATGTAAATTTAAATTTTAAAAAATAAGTGTATATAAATTAAATTTTATATATATATATAATATATCATATTATATTGTAATATTTTGTATTAAAATTTATTTATTCTAATTTAATTTGTTAAATTTTTATATTAAAATATTATAAATTTAAA